>JAMZAV010010116.1:0-22142 GCA_024449915.1 Sweltsa coloradensis
TTGAATCTTAAATCCTTACAATAAATTAATTTGGCGTCCTTTATATTAATTATTTGAATACAGATTATTTTGTATTTTAGTGTTATCAACCACTTTAGTACACCCCCTTTTTCTCCTATAAGCAAGTAACTTTTTGAGGGCACCTCGAGCCATTTTTTTAGAGAACATTCTTCTGGGTTTTTAGGGAAAATTCACGGCCCTATCACAAAATCCACGTCTGGTAGACCAATCCTCCCAGCACAGTGAGAAAATTTGTTAATAAAAGTCAAAGGGTGTAAAATATGGTTAGATATACATATATGGTATATTATTTTTTTAAATAAATTTGGACTTTTTATCTACAATATATATTAATTTTGTAATCTAAGGATAAAATTTAGTTTGATATTTGAATTTTCGAATTTTTAAAAAATGCTATTTTTTCAACCCCTTCCACCCCTTAAGAGGATTTACAGACAGCATTTGAGGGCGTTTCGCTGTCAATGCAGTTGCACAGAAAAAAAATCGCAACCGTCTCAAATTTGTACTCTGTGTATATAACAAAAATACAGGAGCATTAAGCACAATAGTATCTATGTCATTGCTTTTTCACTTTATCAATTCCGCCACTTAAATAAGCGATAAAAAATCACAAAATATGCATTAAAATATATTTTTAACCATATTAGACCAAAGTTTGGCTAGTTATGGGGGAAATTAGAACCGAGATAGATGAATTTTTTCAAAAGCAATAACCTAGATAAAAGTCTAAAGAAGAGTACAGACCCAAGCATATTGCTAATTTTTTTAAAAACACTACTTTATAGGTTTGTTAAACAAAATTATGTGATAATCTCAGCCAACAGAAAACACAACTCTCGAAGTTGAGCGCGAGATGAGGGGAGGTAGGAGCCAGCCTGAGTCAGCGAGCGCTCTTGTTAGCTGCCAGGTAGTTCGAACCCAAGGCATTTCACGGTACATTGGAGCGACTCGCCTGCCTTTTAGATATTTTAGGGTAAATAATTTATTCGTTGACCACTGAGTCAGGCATAGTTCATATTTGCTATTTAGCTTACTTTGTTTCATTTGACGATGCTGATATTGGGATTTACGTATCGTATTTTGGCAAATAATGTTAATCGAGACGATGACGAGGTGATGTATGAAAATGGATGAACGTCGGTACTCTTTAGAATATCATCAATCATCACTCATAAAAATAATAATAATAATTCCTTATTCCTATTCCTATTTTTATATAGGTAATAAAAAAAACAACAACATATTATGGTGACGAGATAGTTTCAGAGTTTGAGTAGATCGGGGATAGGCGGAATAAATCACACAAACTAATATTGTGTTAAATAGTAAATTGGGTATGCGTGGTTCTTCGCCGAGGTACAATATTTTGTAATAAGCAGTGTATGTTGCATAGTTCTAACAATAACATATGTTGTAACATATGTGTTAACCTAATTAATAAATATAAACAATCGCACATGAACAATAATACCTAATTAAAACAATAACATAGTGTCGTGATACAAGTGTATCTCATTGTCTAGTTTTATGATTTCGTGTCTAAGTGTACCTAGACAGACGGCGATAGGGTATAATGAGACGTAGAACCCAAATATCATCAATCATCGGTGATAGTTTACAACTGATTTAATAATTTATTTCTTTTATGGCCGTCTATAGAAAAAATGGTGTGCACAGCGTTAGAAGCGCCCAAGAGTGCAGAGCCCCCCCCCCCCCCCCCACCGCGTTATATATACAAATACAACATACTAAAAAACAGTATCCCGCCCTTCCGCGTCTCGACCCGTTTAACTTGATGATGATGATGATGATACACCACTAACTAGTCGTCTGAAAAATATTATTTAGAAGTATAATCAAATCATGATATTTTGAAGGTTGGCCGCCCCGGCACATTCGACATATGCCTACATACCCAAGCAACGATTCGAACCTGGAATCAACTGGAAGACTTCCGCCTCAACGACCACGGCTAAACAGTAAACACGCCAGCCGGAATAATTTTGAGACTGACGGACATCTAAAACATGGGCATTACTAGATAAACTAAACTCTACTAGTTCTAGTACAATACGGTTATCTACGGTTATGGCTAGCTTAGTGCGAAGTACACGAGTCTCCTATTCGAGAGGTTGAATGTGTGTTTATACTTACAGTTTTTTCTCGTCATGTAGTAGTCACTACAGGATTCTTTTGGGTATTCTAAATAGTAATGAATATTATCATTTTTTATGAGAACCAGCTTGTAGATGACAGTTACGTTTAGATGTACGTTTTCAATGGATTCTACTTCCAGGGCTTTAGTAAATTATTCCTTATATTATACACACTAGAACAATGACATAATCACACTGTCAGCCCCCCCCCCACCCCCGCAGAATTTTACTTCCCCCCCCCCCCGACCAGTGCCAAATATAAATATGTACTTGCCGAAGAGGCTCAACTAAATATGCGTCCTAAAATAAGATCAAATCCAAAGTGTATTCTTTATTGTCAATCCACGCGTGGGACAATGCACACTCATTATGTGCCTCACTGATATAACGAGTCAAAACTCGCCGTTTACATGTGGGCCAGTATAGGGTTATACCGATAGAGGTGGCTCAGCGGTAAGACGCGAGACTCTAATTCGGGAGGTCGCCGGTTCGATTCCGGCCACGGCAGTCCTGACTGAAGGTTTTACGAGGTTTTCCTCAGTTGTAAAGGCGAATGCTGGGATTGAGTCCTCTATACAGCCTTGGACATTCCTTCCCAACTATCCAAATACCCTAATATACCTAGTTATAGTCACCTGAAAAGAGGCACATCAGGTAAGGCTGGTGTGCACCCTATAACGGGTGCACATCGATTAATCGATTACCTATCAATTGTTAGATTATCGATCGTAAAGTTGTGATCGATTGGTAATCGATTAATTGCCAGATCTGCGGTGTTTAAAAAAGATTGGGCTAAGCCATTAATTATGACATCCCTCTTCTCCTAGTCTTCGCTCGCCAACACGGAAAACACGGGCACCGCACCCTTTGTGTGCGAATGGAATAAAAATACCACCGATTTTATATTGTGTTTATTGATTTTGAAACTTCGATTATTTTTATTAATCGATTATTATCGATTATCAATCATGTGTTCGAACATCCATTAATAATCGAATGACAATTTCGAATCGATTATTAAAAATGGCAGTTATGTTAGTATCGCATTGATATTATAATCAGTCGTGTAAGATGTATAAGCCAAGCCTGAACAGATAATGGAACCATGGCCATTCTGAAATGCTTACGATTGAATCACACAATAATATACCAACGAGATATGTTATCGTATATTATTTATTCGTAAATTATCATACCTATTAGAGTAGATACTGACCAGGGTTTCGAACCTGAACCCGAACCCAACTCCCAAACCTGAACCATATTGCCAAACATTTAAAAAACCTGAATCTCAATCCCAAACCAAAATTATTAGTTATGCTTTTAGTCGTACACGTTCAAGAACAATCTCATAATTATATAAAAATCATAAATGTTGTTAGAAAAATAATGATTATTCAAATTGCAGCAAATAAAATAAAATACAAATAAATTATTATTGTAAGATTTCGATGTAGTAATTGTGTTGCCAACGAACGTGTCTCACACGTCGTTTATTTTGTATGTTCTATATTGTGTAATCACCGCCCTTGATGCGCGTCTACTGTCGTGTTGCCAACGAACTGTGCCTCACCATCGATTTAAATATTGTTACTAAGATAATAAACTTTTAGGAGGTCGCGACGACCAAGGTTCGTTCCTCAATGGCCACCATGTTATCGTAATTTCTTGTTTGTTTGTTTACATTTTAAATGTGAGTATTCCTGTGTGCGTCTGTCAAAATCATTGATATTGATGTCTACACAAAGAAGGCACGCGAGTATTTTAATTCCCATTGCATGTAAAATTGTCTCAAATTTTGGTCACAATTACTTTTATAAGTACAATTTCGCCGACGTTCCGAGAATAACTAACCCATTGTTGCATGACGTCTCAAAAAAAGAATCGAGTTCTGTACGTCTCTATAGCAGCGAGTTACGTATCTTGGTAACAATGTATGTCTATGGTCTTACCGTCGTTTTTTTTTTTAAATGTATGTTGCCGCCCTTGTTGGGTGTCTATTCTACATTATTTTTATTCACGAAATACGTAAGTTTACGTGCACGTTGATGAATTGCACTAGCCAGTCCAATTGTGACGTTATTACAAATAATGTAATATTAATTTATATATATCCTCTCGGGTCGTTAGGAAGCCAATTTGAATATTGTATACTTGCTCTTATACCTTTCGAGTCGATGTTGACGTATTCATCCACTCCCCATTGAGAAAAACGTAGACATGGCGTCGAAAAGTTAGAGCAATCTCATCGCAACATTTCGCAATGTCACCTACATTGAATTTGTATGTTTTGCAGAAAATCATTTGATACATCACAGAAATAATAAAGATACTTCTACATTTCGCAATAATTTGTGGAAGGAGGGAGATGTAGCATATATTATAATTCGTCACATTCGTAGTTCCCTCGAAAGTGCGAAAGGTGCCTATAAAGCCCAATACGATAACCGCAAAATAATATAATAAACTCATTCTCCATGAAGTTCGGGTAAAATCATAAAAATAATTTGTATTGCAATCACAACATATTACACAACACAATATACTTGCTTTGATTCCGTATCACCAGTGTCACGATCAAATCAACCGCGCCTACTAAACGTTTCCGTCGCGAGGAGTCGGTCTATTAGACCACTGCATTACGTGACATAATATTACTTTTGATAATTATAATGTTGTAGTATTTTTTTAGATCGGATAATGGAGATACACTTGCAGCGAAAGCCCCAATTTGTCTCAGAGCCAGTCAGTAGCAAGAAGACGTGGGTGAATGGAAGTGACCATTGAGTTGGCGAGAAAGGTTGGGTCGCCCCGTCCATTGTCTGCGTGGCAACTACCACAATTCTGAAAGCGCAGGGGGGAGCATATTTTTTTCTACCATGCCTTCGCCCATTTCAAATCTATTGTGATGAAAATAATTTATTCAGCAAAATATTTTTTTTATAATTGCAAATATTTAATAACGTGGTTCAAATGTGTTGCTTGAGTTATGAAATGGCATTTTTTCCCTAGTGTCTACGATCAAAATTGACTGAAATATATACATATATATATTTTTTAAATAAAATATTATCAAAATATATTATAGAAGCATTATCCGTAACTCAGTCAGTTTTTATCGTAGAATTTCGTCCAAAAAAATGAAACTCAAGACGCAAGCTGAATATTTTAACAACGTTATTAGATATTTGCAATTAAACAAAAAGATATCAATAAATAAATAGAACAATAGAACAGGAAGAGAATACAGCTGATAGAAAACCCTCTTCTTTGAAGATGGTCTATTTACAACCCTACCTGCCTCGCCAACTCACTGGTCTTTTTGTACTTCAACAATAACAGCCCCAACCGGATGTGCGAGTGAGACAGACAGACTCACTTCCCCTACATTGACAAATCAGTGGGATGGGTAAGATTCTACCTGAACTCGAGCGCTCACGTTCTGTTGAATTACTGGTAAATGGTCTTAACCGGACAATTTTGTCATAGCACCTCGAGGCAATTTCTTAGAATATTGTTCTGAGTATACAGTCCAAAATTCAGACCTCTACCACAAAACCCCTAATTGTTCTTGTATTGTCCTTTAATCCGCTTGACTACTAGGCGTAGGCTCTCGTTTCGTCTGGATTAGGTAGGCGGTGGCCTATTTTGTCTACCGCGGCCACAAACAGTGCAAATTGATTGTTGTTGGTATGTGCACGTGAAAATGAATAGGCCTAGTGGTAAAGTCCTCATACTCCAGCCGCCATGTCTAGGTCAACAATCTTCCGTAGACGAATGTAGGCCTAGATAATGCCGAAATAGACGTTAATAACTATTCATAAAATTAGTGCCTACCTACATGATGAATCAATTATAATTTATGTCGTGGAACTAGTTTTCTTTGGAATTTATTTTATTTCGGGGGAAAAGAACAGACGACAAATAGGCCTTATATTAAGATAAAAGGCAAGCAATCTATTGTCTGCTGAATTAGCCACTTTCACTCTTCCTCTCACCACTGATTCTGAGGAGCAGACTTCGACGCGACGTCACGCGCTCACGGCGCTGTTGCCGTAATTATTGTAACGCTTGCTCGTCCGGGTAAATAAAAACTCAAATATCTTGAAAACGAACCTGGGAAGACCAGCGTTTTCAAAGGTATTCATATTAGTCGTGAAGTTATCTACAATTGGAGGGTAAATTTATTCACATAACAAGTTGTTTCAAGGTGCTACGCAATTTTATGTGATTGAAAGTGTAGGTTTTTATTCAGCTACAATGCTTTAGATAGAGAATTCCAACGCACTTCAACACGCGATAAATAAAAAAGTAATGTGTTTAAGTGCATATTTTCTTCGGGATTATTAATAAGCACAATTTCATCTTGCTACACAAGAAATCTAAAGAAAATCACATGTATGTGCGGTTATCATCACTCGACTTTAAGAGTCTTCACGAGACAGAAATGTACTCGGCACGCTCGTAAGCACTCAAATTAAGATGTACAACGCTCTGGTAAAAAATTGTAACTACATCCAAGAATTCTAAAATGAACACCGCGGATATTTTTATGCAGAACAACATACAACAAACAGAATTGATGTAATATGTAATAAAACCTACTATACACCATTGTTACGCATAAAGTCGACGCAACGAAAAAAAGAAGGGGTTGGTCCCTTTCACGTTGACTTTACGCAAAACAATGGTGATTAGAAGGGTTAATTACATAAAGCAATTCTGTTTGTTGGATGTTGTTCTGCAATAAAATATCTGTGTCATGTCATTTTAGAATTCTCGTATGTTTTATTTATGTATGTTTTTATTTCTCCAGAGCGTTGTACATGTTAATTTGAGAGCTTACGAGCGTGCCGAGTACATGTTTGTCTCGTGGATGCCCTCACCTTCTCCAGCAGCTGCCGCAGGTTGTCGTCGTCGAAGGGCAGCGCTCCCACCAGGAGGGCGTACAGGATCACCCCGCACGACCAGACGTCCGCGCGGCGACCGTCGTATTTCTCACCCTGGAAACATGAACAATTGAACATCACCGTCATTAATATGTCTTTCGTTGGCACTGGGTTACGATGCTTCTAAAAGATTCTTCCGTCGAACACTGTTCAAAGAACTCGGCATCCCTCTTTAAGCCCTTTCATTACCGAATTAAATTTGTCTAAATTAGGTAATTGTCACAAACAAATGAAAATTCTAACAATGCTAAGAATTTTTGTATGTTTCCAAAAACGTTATCACAATTTTAGCAATTTTCGAAAAAAAATGATTTTGAATCAAATCTTCATTTTAGTTAAAATTTAATTTTTATTCCGAATAGTTTCATATTTTAGAATTTGTGTATCTCAAATAACAGAAGTACTGAAAATGTATTACTTTTCCGGTACGAACCATATTTTTCTGGTTTAATCATTTTTAGCAGATGTGTATTTTCAATCTTCTCTAAAAAAGGCACTATTCATATTTTTTTTTTAATTATTTAAACAAAAAATACCTTCACTTTATTCAGTTTATTGCACCATATTACACATTAACATACATCAAGTTAAACAAAACAAACATGAAGGTCAAACTGTAACCAAAAATTTACCCGAAAAAATAGAACATTCTGTTCCATATGGATACACTGGTAACGAAAGGATTAACTTGTTTACTCATTCAAACAGCAGCCTTATTTGTCCGCACCAACCCCCACCTCTTTACCTCAAACTCGATGGTTCACAATCACTATACAAGAACTAGTCGTCATATTCGTTTGACATCTCACAACCTAGAACTATTTTAAAAAGGCTACACTACCTGTGTACTATCCTTTACAAGAAGCTGAACACAAATATCTGAAGCATCAGCTCCACCAAACCCAAACTTCTACAAAACCACGTTACCTAGGAATCCCCCCCCCCCCCCACTCACCCTTATAACTTCTGGACAGGCGTAATGCGGCGACCCACAGCTAGTCTCCAGCATGCTGCCGGCCGGCTGAAGCGAGGCCATCCCGAAGTCGGCTATCTTGATGTTGAACCACGTTATCCCTCCTACTCACCCTAATAACTTCTGGACAGGCGTATAGGCTAGGCCAGTTTTGAAAAAATGTGTCTCCTTCTCAATAGTGGTGTACCGGGGTGTTAAAAGCTGACACCAAAGTTATTCCTACTCAGAAGTATATCCTGCATACGACAAACATTGTGGCAATTTAAATTTTGGATATTTGCTCCCCAAAACCCTCCAAAACCTCCTAAAAGTAACATTTCCCCAATAATTTTTAATAATTCATAAAGAGTGAGAAAATTCTCCTAGAATAAACTTTAAAAAATCAATTAGTAGAAAAAAGTATTTCAAGAATTTGGCTAATTAGATTTTCAGATTGTATCGAAATTACACAAGAAATGGGCCCTCGAAACAGTTCGAACGCAAAGTTTTCAAGTTTTTGCTGAGCACTAAAGAAATGTTTCACTTCATTGCAAGAAAACGGTAAAAGATTGAGATGAGACTTTTTCCACAAAACATCATAAACTACTCGTGGCCAGGGTGCAATCAATGTATTCAACATAGGTAGTTTAGATATTGTGTAATAACTGAAACAAGATCGCAAAGTGTAATAATCCTGGGGACGGCGGAGCCTAGCGCGCGGCCACGGAACCAATCACAGCGATCGTACGGATCACGTGATCAGTGCGAGGCACATGCAATCCATGCATATGACTGCTTGTGCTGTGGTTCGCGCCTCGCAGTTGTAGGCTTTTCTGATGTTCAGGGCGAGTTTGACTGTACTAATGACAATAATACTGTTTTAATTATGACATAATTATTATTACTACGTCGAAAAACAGGGTGGGGTGGGCTGTCTCTTGGCCTATAGAGCTGCAAGAATCGACCGGGTGGGTTTTAACATTTTCACAACTAATCTGCATTGTAAACATATTTTTATACGCCTATATAATTATATACACTCATATGACACAAAAAAAAACACAGTGAACGATTACACGTTAACCTACGCCAGCGACCTGCTTATCGGAATTAAAAAGATTAACACAATATGATTGATTGTATCAAAATAAAATAAAAGTTCTTTCAGTGCGGTAATGCTGAAATTATTTTATTGTAGCAGATAAAGGGAAGTTTTATTTCTTGTGGTTACTGAAAATGATTTTGACCACTACCATGCCGTAGCCTAAGTAATAAAAATAGCAAACAGCTGCCCATAGAACCGCGCCAGACTATTATATAATAGAGGACAACGACAATTTAGTTATAAATTGCCTTATGTGTTTCATTACACAATTTTACAAAATTATAGATTATTACATTTGGTTTCGACGGCCTGACATAATACCCATTATATTGTTTGTTCTATAATATCTATCAAGTAGATTTTACTCAATTATTGTAGATAGTTTTCTTTATAGGCTTTCAGACTAATCCAGTTGGCAATGAAATGCATATTCTGCAACAATGTAAACCAAGAAGATTTGGAAATGTTACTATCAAAGGAAAAAAAAAGGGTTTTAGACAAGCTTGCTCATGACATTAAATATTCTCCGATATTTAATACTACCAAAAATGTTCTGTCTGAGACAACTCATTGACATCCGAATATGTTCTCTGATTTTACTAATTGGATGAGCGAAGCGAAGACTTTCATTTTCACCGACCCCCAAAAATTTAGCTCGGGTGTTTTTTTTTTTTTTTTTTTGTATTTTTGTCGTTTTGTTCGCTCTCTACCGGCAAACGGCATATGCGATCTTGATGAAATTTTGAAGGACCTTCGAAATCTCTGAACTTAGACTTGCTACGTTTTTGGGTACAATCGAAGAAATTTTCTCATGAATATCGTACTTTAATGATTTTTTTCGATTTTTAGTGCGATATTTCATGACATTTAGGTCGATTCTGACCAAACGGGTGGGGCTAAAACGTTCATATGGACATTAAGGATTATGGTTATGTAGTACCTTTTGAAAAAAAAAGTTTAAAAGTTAGTCAAAAATCCCAGAAATAAAGGGTTTTTAATATAAGTTTTTTGATTTTTTATGCAATATTTTCGTGCCATTTGGGCCAATTTGACCAAAGGGGTGGGGCTTACATCGTTCATATTATACATGGACATTAAGGTTATGGTGATGTAGTACCTTTTGGAAGAAAAAGTTGAAAAAGTTAGCCAGAATCCATAAAATAAAGCTTTTAATATAAGTTTTTTATGGTAAATCTTCCCAATTGACAAGAAACAAAAGAAACTTGACCAGCAATCACCTAAAATCCGTGGGGTAGCAAAAAAAAGCACTTGCAAAAGTAAAGATATTCCGCACAAACTAAAAACTTTTAAATAGCTCATCCATCAACGTGGCGGGACTTTAGCGTTTTCCTAGTATGACTAACAAAAATCGCCTCTTTTAAAAAGAAAAAAAAAGGAGCCGGTTGTGATCAGCCCCCCCCCCCCTCCCCCGTTAAGCCCTCCACTTCTTCATCCTCAGCCTCTCATACAACCCAGTTAGTACGACATGGGAACATTCTGGGAGTTAGATGTATAGAAATAGCGGAGAGCCCACTACTTTTTGACAATCACTGCATATTTTTTCAGAAAAGATTTAAAAATTAAAATCTTATCAATGTTGAAACAAAACCCTATGAGCGAGTATTTTAGAAGATGCAAAACACCACCGCTCGATTGGTGTTTCATGCACCAAAAGTGCTAAGTGTATTTTCGTAGAGAAGTCCCAGAAAAAAATATAATTTCTTTGCAACAATGGTAGACATTAGCGCTATGGTTTTATTAGTGAGCGAGCTACGATGTGATGGTAAATTTAATCATAGTATCTCACTGGAGTCGCTACCTTTTACTGTTAATTGAAGCAAAATGCCCCAAGAAGATGCTACTATGCCAAGGAATTTCTACCGAAAATAGTGCATGAGACAAAAGATTTGTAAATACGTGCATTCGTTCTTCTAAAGTAGGAGTTAAGAAGATCGACATTATTTCGTCGTTGAGTTTGATGGATTGGTACGCCGAAGATTATATATACATTTATTAACCAATCATAACCTTTCAACGAAGAACTGATGTGCATGGTTCACGTTGTTACTCACATACGCGCAGATTTTATTATCGTTGAAATCGGTGGCCGTGCTCGTCATTGGTATAAGTCAGTGAAAAAGAAATTTTGAAGTGTATTCCGGAAACTCTAGATATAAAATATATTCATCGAACTCTTTGTTTTTGGGCGGCTACTCAGAAAACTCGGAGGAATTGATTTGACAACTCAAAAAAACTAAGCTTTTGTGTGCTGTTGTGATTAGAGTTATATAGTTTTAATTGTTCAAGAAATAATTTTTAAATAATTATTATTTTATCCAGTGATTTTGCTGAAAATCCAAACAAAATGTAAAGGGAAATTATTTCTTGTTTATTGTCTACTGCTAAAATAATTGAAAAATTTTTTCATCAGATCACAAGCTTAAATTCCCCCTTGTTACCATAACAATATAACTGACTAGAAACGTTTGAAATACAAGCCACTGATGCCATTGGTTCGCACAATCAGCAGAGCGCATTCGTCGCAAAGTGACACGGCGTGGCACTGTGGGAGTGCGGTTTGATATTATTTGTAATATTGGCATTTTGGCACACTACTTTGAAAAATGTATTGCATTCCACAGGGATCGAGCATACATGCATGGGGAAAGTGAATTATTTTCGTTGAGTAGGTTTCTCGATACACAGCGTTGCACATAGTTTTCATACACTTAAACTGGCAATATATTATTATTGCACCCCGTTTTACACCTCAAAAATTAATTTATTCGGAGGTTTGAAGTAGCTTATTGGGTTAATTAATCTTTGCGAAGTATATATTATTATTTTTGTTTTAGTTTTCATGTAAATATATATTGTGGATTCTGCAATTTAATTACTTCTGGACGACCAAACCAACCCTTAAAATTTAAGGGTATTTAAAAAGTGAAAATACGATTGCCAACAATGTTTTTTTGGATTCAGAGTGTAAAAATCTATTCAAATCACTTTGTTGGCAGCTTTTAACACGTCGGGCCACAAAAGTCGAATTTTTTAAAAACTGGCCTAGTCTAGTAATGCGGCGACCCACAGCTAGTCTCCAGCATGCTGCCGGCCGGGTGAAGCGAGGCCATCCCGAAGTCGGCTATCTTGATGTTGTTCTTCTCGTCTAGAAGGAGATTCTCCGGTTTCAAGTCTCGATGGCTGGAAGAAACGACATGTCATTGTTTCGATATGATACACAACTTGTATTAGTGGGAAGTGCATGAGGAAGTTGGATACTAATCTGCAAATTGCTGAATAAACGGGAATGACATGTAGAAAGTTTCGATTTTTTACCCTACAGTTTGCTTCGAAACAGATGGGTAATAAAGCAGAGGAGTTAATTATATAAAAGAAAAACAGAATGATTAAAAAAATGTTTACTGGACCTTGCAAACAGGTAACAAACACAGTTAAAAGTTATTGGGATGAGAAAGGTCTGTTTTTGGGAGCTCGAGTTGCAGTGCCTCACTTCTTCCAGGACTTTCCTCGGGAATTTTCGACCTGTTTTGATAATAGAAGACCTAACTCTAACAATTCTGAATGCGTTGGCCATTATTTTGAAAAACCATTTAAAAAAGAACTGTTTAGTTTATAATTTTGTAAATGTATTTAATGTTATTTTATTAAGCTGGATCCTTGTGGTCACCCAAGAATGGCTGGTCAGCAGCCAATAAATTGTTTATCACTCTACAGCCTGACAAACAAATTCATTCAGCAACGTTTATTTCAGAAATTTGATTCTCAAATAGAATTGAAAAATAAAATATGTGGCCTGCAACAGAATACACTTGTTTACATCTGTATCAAGCCAAATTACGGTACTTTACGATAGTGTTGACAAAATTAAAAACGGCAAAAACATTGCGTCCGGAAGATCTGTATGGCCACTCTCTGGTAGTAACTTATCCATGCTCTATATCGGCTCGTGGGGAAATTGACTACCTGTTTCAAACTCTACATGGAATACACTGCATGAAGCAATGGCTCCACCTCGCACAACGTACCATATCGAGTGGCTGTGACAGAAGTCTAGAGCAGAGATGATCTGGCGGAAGAATCTCCGCGCCTCTTTGGGCGTGAGCCTCCCCTTCTTCACCAGGTAGTCGAAGAGTTCGCCCCCGGACACGTGTTCCAGGACCAGATACCTAGAACAACCAGACGCACATTGCTGATATGTTTTTATTAAGTTCAAGTTCAATTTCATTATTAATCCGTAGATTTACGCATTGTGGATATCATCATTTCACTTATAATATATAAAAAATAAAAATCTAAGTAGATAATACATAGAAGTACGACAGAAGTGGGCTGAATGATAATTTTATTCATAATATTTACAGACTAATTACTGTGAGTTTTCACAATTTTACCAGTTAGGCTGAGAAGTATTCATGGAGTGAGTAAAAGCTCTAGAATGTGAGGAAGGATTTTAACATAAGAATTACCAGATAAGGGTTCATGTAAATTTAACTGCAAGGTATCATGTTAATCATTTATTGAAACCACAAATCAGAAGCTTTTGTAATTATGTTATTCGAAGATTTCCTAACTGACACATAAAATGTTAACTGGGCATAGATATTATGGACCTAACCATTAGAAATCTAACAAGGAGCAGGAAAGTCTGTCAGTTTCTAACACAAAGGAACATAAAAACTTATTTTATCACATACATTAAAAATCATTTATTTAAACAATATCATTAATATTAAAATATATATTATTTTGACTAGTCATTTTACCGTGTCAATTATTTATTATTAATGTTAATAATAGAATAAATAATTAAACTTGTAATAAACCGGGCCGCGAAAGCCATCGTTTTGAAAATTCATTAACGTGATTATTTTAATAAAAGGGCTACATAACAATAAGATGAAAATACACCTAGCCTTATATGGTGGACATTAACTTTGGTAATAAGGAACTGGAGAAATAAGAAAGAGTCTCGTGATTATTTTCATGTTTGATGGCCATGCAAAATATAGACACTAAAACAATTTTATCAAGAAAAAATGTGTCACTCTACCTACAGGAATTACTTAATTATTCCCATTGTTTTGTAAAAAAAAAAAAAGCTTTTAATTTGTCTTGAATTAAAAATCTATTATGAATCGATATGATCGCTATTCGCTTTTTAATTAAAAGTCGATACCTACTTGAGTGTTTTACTCATACTCCTCGTCCACAAAAGTTCTACATACGAATCGGGATTCGGGACAAATTGACCATGGACTACCCGGCACCTCCACCAAAATTATTATTATTTTGATATTCGAATATACAAAATACTCGACTCGACTCGACTCAAAATTTTAGTACTCGCACAATACTTTTAGTGAGTTAGTCTTTCTTTGCGTAATATTCTAGTGTGGGAGGAGTCAGGAATTGAACAATATCGACTTGAAGATTTATCTATTCATTTAATAGATTATTACATTTTATAATATATATATATATATTATATAATCGATCCAGAAATAAACATAAGAAAACGCTGTGATTTCCATATAATCAATGACACCTGTTCTTTGTCGATTAATTAAATTTAATAATAGATAACAAACAGTGTATCGAATAAAAGTTTAAATTTTTGATTGCCAAAAGTAGCATCAAAAGTTAACTGCCATAAAGAGAAACGCTACAAATTAAGGGAATGAGCAATGAAAGGGCGGGAACATGCTCGAACACAAGCAAACTTTTCACTGATAATCTTTATAATTCATTCAGGTGTACATTTCTTAACATTATTTTCAAGATTGAAGGTTTTGATATTGATTTTATTTATGTTGTTGATATTTTATACTGACATATTTTAAAATATATTTATTTTTATAAGGTTGGCAGTCACCAAGACTGTGTGTTTGGAGCTATACTTTTCTGCCATCCTCGTGATACATTTAATTAGGAAAACGCCAAAGTCGTTATTAGACGAGTGAGCGAGGCATATGTTATAAGTACCCGAGAACATTCCCTTCCCTTCCTGGCTGGATCCAGCATGGGCCTTTCCTCCTTATAGCCTAGGAGTGGCGCATTATGGCCCTACAGCTGACGCCCCTTATTCTAACCAAACTCAAAACCATATCGTTTATGCCTTATATATCAATCAACTTAACAGCAAATATTCCCGGGTTCTCAACACATGACTCGCTAACTCGTCTAACAACGGATTTGGCATTATCCTAATCTTGAAGGCGCTTTTATACCCGGAATGTGGGTGACATGGTTCAAACAACGATCGGGATAGATTATTTTTATTTGTGGATTATTTTATTATTTTGGAAAATTATAGAACATGTTTTGAAATGCATACAATATACTATGGAAAACATAGCCAATACAAAGTATGTGTAACAATTGCAAGGTTTACTTAATCTTCCAGCGGAATTTTGGATAATCTTGAGTTTACAAGATTCGCTACACTTTGGTCACTGCATGCATGTAGAATCAAAACCACCATTAAATTAAATTCTACGTGTTTTAATTATATTTTTAAATTAACTGTTTCTTGTTTGTTTAAATCGCAACGGTTTTTAATCATGTAGTTAGCAGTTCTCAGGAGACTGTTACGGATGTCCTTTGGACCGATCAAACAAACAAACATACACACATACATAGATGTCAAGGTTATCGCTCACTCGTCGATTGCGTCGGGGCCTACAGGGTTGGCTTGGTCGCTTTGATTTACTGTCTTCCATTGAAAATCAGTTATATAACTGAGTGGGTAGACTGTTCAAAAAAATCGTCAAATTACTGCAAATGTTTATTAGTAAATTTACTGCACGTATTCAGTTTTTTTTATTTACTGGAAATGTTGTAGTAAACTACAAATTAGACGACAAATGCAGTAAAAAAACTAATCAAATTAGCTTAAGTTGAATGCACCATCAAGGAAAATTAAGACAACGACTTCTTAAAATAAATGTTATCACAGTCTGGAACTTCGACGAAACTAATATCAAATATATTCCTAGACAAATAGTTAATCAAACGAGTTAATTGTTGCAAATAAATACCGATTTTCTGTTAAATTTACGGCAAATGATCACTTTATTCTACGGACATTGTTTTCAGTGTTCTTACTGCATATAGTTAGAATATTATCAATTGTCAGTTGTAAGTAAACTAAACTATGTCACCAAACAAATCATCTACTTTCTGTAAATCTACGGCAAATGTTCACTTAAATAAAATAAATAATAAATAATAATAATAAAAATATAATTTTGCAGCTTGAAATAAAATGCGGGCCGAACCAATAATTCCTCAAACAGTGAATCATAAATTGATCGGTATGGTTCTAATATTCAACTTTTTAGGTCGTTAAATGTACTTCTATTGGAGTAATATTCACTTAAAAATGGACAGTTAGCAGACTTTAAAAGGTACGAGAATTCGTTCCTGAAGGGTAGATAAATATCACTTGGCAGACCGAAACAATTATCCCTATGAAATTCTAACAATCGCCCAATATGGTTCCAATCTTCACCATTTAAGAGTTGTCAAAGTAATAATGTAATCATATTTTCATAATATTCTCTTACTAGTGACCAGTTAACAGCGTTTAAAAGAACGGTTATTCGACACAGAAGAGTAGATTAATATCTTATATCACCATGCATGGCGGATTTCCGAAAGGACGAAATTTCGACCCCGAGAAGTACATTAATAATTAATATTAATTATATTATAGGCCTATCGTTATATTGTTATATAATATGACCAGGAATCCGAAACCCTACTTTTCGTATTGAATTTCTCATTTAAAACATAACTACATCTCCCAACATGATTCACTACAGACGCGCTTCTGGTATACGGTGTCTTGGTGTATTGGGTTTATGACTAGGACAGTGTATACTCTCTCTCCAGGTGTACCAGGTTCGAGCCTCGCTGACTTCCGAGATTTTAACACCAAGAAATTTATATTAATATTAATCTTCATACTAGCTATCAAATGATGCTTGTCTTTCTTACAGGAACGTTCGTTATCATAGTTTAATTGTTAAATTAAATAATTGTAATGCTCCATTAATCCACTACAGGAGGAGAAATTTCAACCTGACGAATACTAAAATAATATTCGTACGGTCGAAATTTTTTGCTGGATCATGTAGTCAAATAACTAAACATTTGCCGTAAAATTACGGCATATTGACTAGATTTTTAATAGCCAATATTGAGTTTAAAAACGGAATAAAATGCCGTATTAATACTGGATCATGTAGTAAGAAAAATAAACATTTGCCGTAAAACTTCGACAACTCAAACTCAGTAAAATAACAAATAGAATGATTTAAATTGCCAATCTTGTTCGAAAATTTACTACGCTTTTTCAAGTCGTAAAACACAACATTTGCAGTAAAATAATGAAATCGGACTTGCAGTAGAAAAACTGGAATTAGTTAGTAAGCAGTACTTCCAACGACATTTGCAGTAATTTGACGAAAATATTTTGAACAGTGTAGACTCTAAATACAATTTAATTTATTTTTATTTATACAGACAAACCTACAATTTGCAGACAAATTAATCACGATCAAGACCCATTCGCTGCGCTCACTCGTCTCATGAATGTGTTGCCGAACAAATAATACATAAATAAAACAAACGTTCAAACACGGTGTCTCCCACAGATTATTTTAATCTTCGCAGCTATATACTGGTGAGTTAATTCTGTCGAGTCATTGTTCGGTAAGTAATGTATGTTGTACTTACAAGTACTTCTTATTCTCGTACACGTCGAGAGGCCGAGCACGTGAGGGTGGTCTATCAGCTTCATTATGGCAATTTCTCGCTCCACCTGGACAACATTACAACACATTAAACACAGCATTTCATTTCATGTTACATATTATAACATTTCTTGTGAGAAACCTTTACTAATTTTTTTATGTTTTTCTTTACTTTTATATTGTAGCCTGTGGGTTTATATAATTGGTTATGCCTTATTCACTTTAAACAGATTTATACAAAAGGGTTTTAAATCACAATACAAAAAGATAAACATGTAGCACACAGAATTTTAAAAAATTTTCAAATGCCCTTTGTAAAAAAGAGTCATTACATTAATGATTTCTATTTAATTATAAGATTTTTAATAATTGTTTTAAGTCACAACTTTTTAGGGTTGTTAAAATATGAACGTGTGCCCCCCAAATTTCTTAAATATTTATAAAATAACTGAAAAACAATAAATTTTGAAATTTTGAAATTCGAAACTAAATAAAGACAAAATTAGGAATAATGTAGGCCCATTATGTTAAAATCATGAATAAACAAACATTGTAAATCAAAATTGTTTGATTGTGATGAAATAAAACTATGATATCATATTGGCCCAGGTTAATGGCTTATAAAAATTACACATTTAAAAAAAGGCAACAAAAATGAAAATATATATAATGTAAAAAAATTGTTAGTCAAAATTATAATGCAAGGCCCTTGCTATAGTCGAGCTTAATGCTCCGCCCTTTTCCCAATTTTATTGAGTTCTATTATTTCGAGCCAGCCCCGATCCAGACCCTCAACACCTGTCTGTGACGTCACTATGATTGATGAGGCTACGTTGTTAGGGGGATCCTACGTGCAGCGTCGTGACCGGTAGCGACGCGAGGTACAAGACATGACACGTACGGCGTTATTGTTCATGTTCGCGTAGTTTTATACGCCATTCTCAATCATAACCACATCCTACCGCCAACATTAAAACCACGCAAAATTATCCTATTTATGTAAAATCTCACAAAAAGCAACGCAAAGTCGATAAAGTGGATAATAGGCCCTATGTAGTTTTGTTAGAATTATACCCTGCAAGATTTTTTTTTCGAATATTATAATCAGTTACGTTTTTAATTTCAGAAAAAATAAATTAAATTTAATCCGGAATTAAAATCACTACCGATCAATATATTTGAAAAACGTTTTTTGCCGGAAATAGTTCTAACGAAACTACATAGGGCCTATAATCAACTTTTTCGATTTTGCGTGGCTTTTTGTGAGATATTACAAAATTAGGGTAATTTTGCGTGGATTTAATGTTGGCGGTAGTCCTTATAATTCCTCTTAAACAAAACGCAATAACTTTTATGTTTTTCAATTTTATTTTGGGCTAACAAAACATAATAATATGAGTGATAGCCAGTGGAAAGGATTTGCTTACATAAATAACTAAGAGTTTGTCAAATATTATATTTTATATCAGGTAAATTTGTTATAAATTAGACGTTTTTTTTATGGAAAACACTCCTGTAAATTGTGATTTCAGTCCTTCATTCAACAAGGTAAGATAGTGCCTCCCACGACCCCTGCACTAATTTCAGTTTGTATGCACAATTTTCATATACAGCAAAACAATTTTTAGTGTATGTGTCCTTTTAACCATTTGAAAATACATACTTAAGTTTACATAATACTAAGATAAGACTATAAAAAAGTCTTTTTATTTAGAGACTTGTAATATGCAACAAATTGTAAATAAGTGAATTAATATTAAGCAGTAAATCAACAATCTCAAACACAGAGCAAATTTCTGTGAGCGTATCCACAAAGTAATTATTAAGACAATGGTACGTGCTATCAACGTACATTATCTCTTGGTTTCGCCCCTACATACAGTACAAGTACAAGTACAAGTACAAGTACAAGTACAAGTACAAGTACAAGTGCAAGTACAAGTGCAAGTACAAGTGCAAGTACAAGTGCAAGTACAAGTACAAGTGCAATAAGATGAAATCCCACTATTTACGTTAGTGGTTGAGTGGTAGCACTCATCGTCTATAACATGTTTGCGGTCAGATCGAATGTCTAGACTAAAGTAAAGATTAATCACATTAGAAAGCAGATTATTGGATTTCTTGCCAAGTCGAGAGCTATATTGGCATTTTTTGTTTCCTTTGTGCAATCAGAACGCTCCCTAGACTCATAGCTCGTTATACCCTCGAACCACTCGGCGCAGTAGATTCCCCACAGCGACGAATCTAATCATTTGATCTTTATTGACAACGGGAGCGTAGTCCTAAAAGTGTAATATAATTAGGGATATGTTTTTTATGGTTTAAATTTAGAATGTTTAGCTTCAATATCAAATCACACGAAAATTTCGATTGAGTAGGCCTATAAAAATTATGAATGACAAATTATGGAGAAAAAAAAGTTAGTTAGTTAGTGTCTAAAACAACACTTTAAAATTTTCACAATTTTTCATTGAATTAAAAAAAAATAAGTTAGTGCCTAAAACACCACTAACTTTAATTTTTTCATAATTTTTCATTCGTTCATTTTTATACTCAAAAACTAATTTTAATATAATATCGGTAGGTATCGAAATTTTCGTGTGATTAAATAATTGAATAACTGGTCATAGTCCAGCGCTATTGTTGTATTTATTGTGATTTGTGCGAACGGCTTTTTAGCGCCATTAGACCAATATTTAATCCGTGCTTCAACGTAGAAATGTTTTTTTTAATGGAATAACAAGCAGAGTTTGACGGTAGACTTCACTTTCTACTTAATGCTTGTATTAGATATCTATGATTTCCAGTGTGTAAGTTTTGGCTGTCGTTTACAAGTTTCTTTAAAGGGTAAATATAGGCATACGTTTAAAGCAAAATTTCTCTTCGCTCAAACTGACTGACATTTCAGTTGTTTGAAACTTAATGAAGGACTCAAGCGTCATAGTTTTCACAAAATAATTTTAAAACGATATTTAAAAATAATTTATTTTCATGGTTTCGGATTGAGTTTAAAATTTCATTCCAATGCCAATGGCATTACATGGCTCACATTGCCCGTTGATTTTTTTCTGGCTGGGTTAACAAAACAAAATGATAAACTACTGGCTATACGACAAAGGTCTGTCCATCGTATGTTTTTCTAGATAAATAAGTAAAGTTTCTATACTTCGGATGTCCCCTGTCTGAGCGAATAGCTATTTGCTAACTGCCAATGAACTTATTGATCTCAAAGCACTAATATCCACTCAATTCACTTACCTTCATTAATACTGATTCACTGAGTTTTTCTCTGTTGATGATTTTGATGGCGACCTTTTTACCCATCACACAGTGGACTCCAAGTTTCACCAACCCTGCAACACGAAACACAAAACACTTTAGTCAAGACTACCACAACATCCCGTTAAAAAAAAATGTGGGAAACTCTCCCAAGGGCAATTTGTATTCCTCTCTTCCGGTATCGACGTAGTTATGGTATTGTAGAGACTAGAGAGAAATACCTAGGGATGTTTGATTGATTAAAGTATTTGTATTGCTTGACGTCTCATATTAATGCACTAAGGCTATTAGAGACGATGAGTGGTGATAGATGAGGATGAATGATGAATAGAAGGGAGGAGGGGAAACCCGGTACCGGCACGTAGCCTACTCCTTTCGAAAAGTACCAAGGGACCAACGGTTGTACGTCCCATCCGAAAAGACTGTGTAACCTTGACAGTCATATAGGTTCCTCCCCTAACCCGGACTGCCGAGCAGACGTCAAGGAGAACGAAGCCGTTACACCCAGCTCTCGAACCCCCCCCCATCTGTTCTAACCACGGTATACTTGGGTTTTTAAGGGAATAAGAGGGCTCGCACTCTATACCTGACTACATTTATTTTTCGATAGTATACTTGAAGTTTTTTTTAGAAACAAAATCTCCTTGACTGGTGTTTGCGAATAACAACAATGCTCTCAAATTTCAAATAGATTTTAATTTCCACTTGTAAGTGTAAGGAAACCGTAAATTTTTAATGGAGTAACAAACTGTGAGTGGAAGTAACCGTAAACTTGTAATGGAAAAACCGTTAATTGTAAGTGGAAGTAAACGTTAACTTGTAAGTGTAAGTAACCGTAAACCTTAGTGGAAATAAACCTAAACTTGTATTGTAAGTGGAAGTAAGCCGAAACTTGTAATTTTG
>JAMZAV010010117.1:0-24208 GCA_024449915.1 Sweltsa coloradensis
CCGAGAGATTTCAGTGGTTGAGAAATGTTATTCCAAAATAATATGCTGCTCAGTAGCTTCGCTCCCTATTTACGGTACTCCCATTCCCGTGCTTGTTTAAATGCATTACATTTTATTACTTTGGGAATAATATTAAAACGATAACAGCACACAATCAATTTTACTACCATACATTTGTGTTGTAGATTAAATTCACAAATTTTTTGTTAATGTACTTATATATTTGAATTAGAATCTACCATCAGGCTATATATTTTTTCAGCTTTACTTTCTCGAAGAGATTAATTTGTTGCCGAACTCACTGTGTGAAATGTCCTCAATGTAATGAGATTGGATATATATCTTAATATTCTTTCTGTTTCATCTTAATTGAATATCTATATTACATTTACAACAACTTCGGGAACTACGCTTTCTTTTCCTACATTATTATAAGACGTACTTGTTACGTCCAAAGTGCTCATTAAATCATTTATGGCCTCGTTTGTCTAGTCTGCTTCAATGCAAGTTCTAATGTACCTTCTTTGTTTGAGAAGTATTTTAAGGGGACCTATAAACAACCGGCACTGGATTAACAAGCTCAACAATATTGTAAACGATACGTTCGTGGAAAATAGTAAAATATACAAAATTAAATAAAATAAATTAGGACTATTAGAATTTGCCTCCTCGCAAGTCTTGGGACTGCAGATGACGGGTATCGAACCAGTGACCTCTCGATTTAAAGTCTCGCTTATGAAAGTTGAAGCAAAGTTAAAAATAAAAATAAGCTAATTCATAAAAGTAAAAAGTATTGCAATTGTTAAATTGATAACTATAACATATATTATTTAAAAATTAATTGAACTTAACACTGCTCTTAGGTGGGAAAATAAGTTTTAATTATGTAGAACTTTTTTCGACAGGCTGACATTATTTACAAAAATACAAACAACTGACAAAAGTCAGTTTGAAAAAATAATTGCAAAGAAGTGTTTTTGTAAGTAATTTAAACAAGGTGAAAATAAAATCAATTAAAATCGATCTATCCCTAGCTAATGACAAAGCAACTTTAGTTCACATAAAAATAGTAAAAGTTATAGGCTCAAGTAGATAGATTGATACACAATTGGTTGTTAGTTGAAATTTAATAATTAATAGTTTGAGTTGGAGTTTAGTGGGAAAAAATAAGTTGAAAGATGTAAGCTTCGTAGGACTAATCTTGTTTTGATGGTACGAAATCTTGCCACAAAGCTGGAAATGATATGTTGGGTGTACTTATTTTCCCACCTTAGAGCAGTTCATTGTTAAATAACATTTACCCGTCCTCTTATAGTTTCATTTAAAATATATAATATATGTTTGCATAATTCATAGTTAAATAATTTGTGTATGAAATTGTTTATGAGAGCATGACAGAGATGGCTGCGCAGCGTGTGAATTCTGGTTCGGGGGTTGACCGGCAATCCTCACTGAAGTTTTTTCACGTTCGTTTTTAGTCGTTATTGTGATGAAATGGATTAGGCCCTCTTGAATTTCTCTCGAATATCCATTCACAATTAGTACTGTCTCCAATTTATCTAGTTCGTCACTGAAGAAGGGCAAACGTTGCACCCTAACAGGTTTCCCACAAGAAATATAAAAAAAAGTCGTGGAAGTAGGGGCCCAAAAACCGTAAACGCCCCACTGCGCACGCTGCGTGTAACACATATGTTACCTAGTCCTCCGTGTATGGTATAGTGATCCCCCTTCTCATGTGCGCAAGACAATGGGAGGCAATTAAAAGCCTTGTCCGGACACCGGACAACCAACCACAAGGAATGAAAGTTACGTGGGAAATGGATCATCCTCGCCTCGCATGTACAGACTGGGATTAGAACACACTCGTAAACATCTAAACCAATTAATATGCAACTCATTTGAATGTGATGAGACAAAAACCACGTACTTCATTCTCAGACATTGATTCCAGGAACATGCACCAAAGATGTTTCACGGAATTTAAATATAGCCTACTGAGCTGGTCCACTAATACCAACGCTAATACACCTCCTTCGTGTGATGGTACTAGGAAAGTAGGGCCTACAATCAGACTTAGACATAAACGTGTTTCTTTCAACTTTATTAAGGTCTACCTTAACATGCGAGACCACAAGTCCTAAATTTGCCACTTTTAACATAAATTTGACAGAATCCTACTCTATTTATTTGTGTATTTAACCTTGTTGCATGATTTGTTTTAATAAGTGGTTTATTTGCTGGTAGGAGTGGCGTGGGTGAACAGCAGCATTAAGATGTTTTAGAGTCAGTAGAAAACTATTTGCAAAAGAAAGAACCGTTTAGAACTGTCCTCACTTTACAGGGATACTCTTCAATGTAGATTTTGCAAGAAAGTGTTAATTAATTGGTGTAAGTGTCGAGTGAATCGCTGTCGATGTCTGTAATTATTATTTTTTTACTTATTTATTGGATGAGCATAGCGAGCGAAGCGATGATTCCATTTCACTACACTGGAGAAAAAATCAGGAATGTTTTTTTTTTCTTTCTGTTTGTATTTTTATTCCGGCTAAACCAATACTCCTATTACGATGAAATTATGTGGAGGCCTTCGAAATCTCTGAACTTAGAACTGCCACGTTTTTTAGCGCAAACGAAAAATTATTTCTCATAAAAATCGCAATTTTACGATTTTTTATTATATTCGTGTGAAATTTGAGCGTAATCGAAAAATATTTCTTGTGATAATCGCAATTTTACGATTTTTTTTATTTAAAAAATTACGCTCATCCAACAACGTGCCTTAAAAAGCGTTTGCGAAGCTTCCTAGTTTATTTAACGTCTATCCTATTCAGTTATAAAAAATGATTATACCAAAGGAGCTGGTTAATGTACACACCATCCGCCAAGTCTTGGGGAGGAACGCGTTCCTCCGCCACCAAATACCAATATAGTGTCGGTGTGTGTGTGTGTTTAAACCGTTAAGTGGCAGAAAGTAATAGTGTTTTCAACGGGCGGGTGTAGAGTGTGCTTCTTTGTAGTTGTTGTTTCCTCGGCTTAGGTACCGGAGTTATGCTCCGGCTCCGGCGATGGAAAATATTTGGTGGAGGTACCGGGTTGATAGAGCCCTAAGCTAGCCCCGCCCCTGACCAAGGGTCACCAATCATTTTGTATCAAACCCTTTTTGAAGGGAAATAATATTTTAAAAACTTCTCACTTGTCATGTTCGGGTTTTCGTAAGACGAGACACACGCACAGACAGAAAAGTATTGTATAGGAAAACTTTCTTCCATAATTATTTAGCATTTTGATAAAAAAAAAATAACATAGATCAACACGTTTTAGTACGATAACGATGATCGAAAGATCGTCGATAAAATATATTTGGTGGGGGTGCCAGGTATATACAAATACGTCATTGGGTTATATCTAGAGTCAAGACCCTCCTCCTGACACTCAGGTTCTAAAAACATTCTGTATCATCCTTGTTGAAGGGCAATGCCAACAAAAAAAAACTCATGTAAATACGAGAGCTTATCTTCTTTATAGTATTTAGTAGTTTGCAAACGAATAGAATACAAATTATACGACTCACAATGAAGAGTGCGGGTGCGACGAGTGATTGTTTATCATAACGCGATGCGTCCACCTGCTTCTCTCGTAACAATTAACCCGAGTGGCTATGTTTGAACGAGGGGTTGATATCGCCTGCTGCTGAATGCTCTCGTGAGGGGTTGATTGCACCCTCTCTAGCGGCCACGTGACATGGCGTATTGACATGGCGAACATGGCGATCACATCACGACACAGGTCACGGAAGCTAAGTCTACATCAAACCTTTCGCACGCTCATCAACCATTGGGCGTTTGAGGCTTGACCCCCCCAGTGGGGGGGTCAGGCCAGGTATGGGTGTCATTTTCTAACTTATAGCTTGTTGGGTGATTTTTAGGATTTTTACTACAGTCAGGCTTGCAAACAAAAAGGAAGGTTTTTGTTAACATTTTTTAGAAAGATTCAGTAAGAGACGTGATTTGCGAGACTAGACTAGCCATCCGATTTTAGACTAATATTCATTATATTTTGTGTGCAATGTTTTCACTCCCAAGCAGACTGTCGACCGATTTTAGTCAGGTAATCAACCTTCAATGCAATATTAGCTTCAAAATGTAACCCTTATTCATAATTAAAATTCGCCTGAAAACGTGTTTTGGGCCACCTATCAAGGGCACCTTTTGAAAAAAATCTCGCCTGCGACGAAAAAGCCTCCGGCGGGTGGGGCTCGCCCCAGACCCCGGTTTGCCCACCCAACCTCGTAGTCAACTTGAGTGTGACCCCCCCCCCCCACTAAGAAAATAGCTCCTACGCCCCTGAGATCGCCTCGATTCTAGCCGAGAACGTATACGTTAGTATACTTACCAAACTGCGTCTACATTTTTCATAGATTATCATGGATTTATTTGTGAATCACAAAGGTTAGGCCCTATGCCTATTTCTTATATTATATTTTCTATCATTTGGTCAAACCAAATATATAAACATCGACCAGAAATAATATTTTTGTTGATTTCGAGGACTTGCGTAAATAATGTGACACATGAGAAAAAGGGTTATGCACGAGAAAAAGTAGTTATAGTGACCTGTCGGAGGGTAAAAACAGAACCAATGCGTGTACATTTCCCTGCATGTTATTTTACAAATACGAAAGTACTGCACTCTGCCGTCCAGAAATATATCGTTTAAGGTGTGGTTTTAAAGGGGTTTGTTATTTACAACATAACCTCAAGTTTAAAGTAATATCAGTGCTTCGCGTGGAAGATAGGCGAGAACTGTAAGTAAGCTATAGTAATTTAATTTCAATAAAATATAATGGTCAAGAAATCTCAAACTCAGAGTGGGGCACGCCGTGGTAGCAAGCGTGGGTACAGCAGCAATGCTGAACGCTTACGCACCCTCTCGGCAGACAGGGCCACCCAGAACGAGGTTCCGCCAGCCGCCGAGGGTACGTCTTTACCTGGACTCACCATAGAGGGCGTTCGAGGTATTGTTCGCGAGGTGGTTGCAGAATTTATGAGGCAACCAGACATATTTGCACAGCTGGTGGAGACACTCGTTCAAAAAGCCACCGATAGGCTGCAAGAGGCGGTCGACGAGAACGCGAGGGTAGCCGAGGACCTACGTCGTAAACTGATTGACAGAGAGGATGAAATCAAGACTCTGCGCGACGAGATGGAGGGGCGTTCCGACGAGCTGGAGCAGTACCAGCGACGCAACAACTTACGCATCTTTGGCATCCCGGAAACGCGGGGTGAAAACACCGACGAAATTGTTCTATCCGTCGCATCTAGGCTACAAATACAACTTCGCAAGGACGACATCGACAGGTCGCACAGAGTTGGTTCAACAAATGGGCGACCACGCCCAATAATAGTGAAATTTGTGTCATACCAAAAGAGACACATGCTATTCGGGGCGAAGCGTCACCTAAAGGGTTCAGGGACCACCGTGAGGGAGGACCTCACCGCGTCGCGTCTGCATGTGCTTCGTGTCGCTGTGGATAGATATGGCGTCAACAAACGTCTGGACCCAAGACGGCGTCGTAATGATACAAGACGCGATGAAGGGACACCGCGTTACCCGACTCTCCTACCTGCGCCATCTCGAACACTAGACCTTACCATCGGATAGATAATTGGCGTAACTATTTCCAAACACCTTACAGCCTAAATATTTCTACTCTTTCTGGACGTTGGCCAAGTACCGTTTTCTTTTCTCTTTTTTGTGTCTTATCCAGAATTTTTTGAATTTATTGAATAGGCCTATACGTTAATTTAACCTTGTTTGTAAAAATTGTTTGCACTCTATATATTTTTTCATTGTTTTTCTAGTTTTGTTTTTGTTTTTTCACTTAGTGACTTCCCTGCACTAATAAGTTTAGTTAAAAAAAAAAAATGAGAGATGATGCTTCCACATATAATGTTCTATGTAATATTTCCAAACAATACTCAGCGAGCCTCAAGATTGCACTTATCAATGCACAATCATTAGTCGACTCGGACCATTATTCTGAATTTCATAACTTGTTTGGGGATTCCAAATTTGATATTATAGCAATAAGTGAGATTTTTATGAAATCTTCTATACCTGACTCTGATATTGAACTACCCGGCTACTCTGTTTACCGAAAAGACCGTAATGTGAAACGAGGAGGTGGAGTAGCTGTGTAAGTAAGAGAAGGTTTAAAATGTAAAATACTGCCCTGCGCTCCCGAAACGCTGACCACATGTATGATTTTACCCCCGAGTATCTTATATTGGATATATCTTTCCTTAGTACTAGGTTGCTTTTTTCATGTATATACAGAGCTCCAAAAATAGGTTTTATGGATCTGTTGTTAATGACATGTATAGTCATTTGTTTAATTATAAATACGTCATCGTAACTGGAGATATGAACGCTCGTTTCGGCTCCAATGCATTTGAAAGTGAAAATATCAGTGATGTACTGAACATGTGTAACTCACTCGTATTCCATACAACAACACATTGCCCCACTGCAACGTCAGAAAGTAATCTAGACGTTATAGCCTCAAATTGTCACAGTCTTTCTTCAAACGTTCGGGCAGTGTCCTGCTTCAGGGTTTTCAAACCACGACCTCATTTACGCTGTTTTTTCTCTAAAAATAATAATAATAATAATAATAATAATAATAATAATAATAATAATAATAATATAATAATAATATATTTATTGGTCCTTAATTGATCATAACAATGATATTGGACAGGTCAACAATATAACACACAAAGAGTAAGCACTACAATACAATACAATAAAAACAAGTCAACAAAGATTTAAGATGTCAGGTATTCATTGACAGAATAAAACGGATTGTTAGTTAAAAATCTCTTCAGTTCATTCTTAAAATTATCACATTGTTCTTCTTTAAGTATTTGGGCAGCTTGTTATATAATTTAGCGCCTGAGATATCAGGTCGCATACAAGATAGGTTTAGGTGATGCTCTCCAATTTTAAAATTGTCTCTGTTCCTAGTAAAATGGTCATGGCAATCACCGTTAGTCGTTGTTAGCTTGTCATTATTTAAAACATATAAAATTGCATTGTAAATGTACAGGCAGGGCAAAGTTAAAATCTCTAGGTCTTTAAATAACTCCCTACAGTGGGCATAACTGCTAGCATGGGACATATACGTACAGCCCTTTTTTGTAGTCTAAAAAGTCTAATGGTGTGGGGTGACAACCCCAGCAGACAATCCCATACTGTAGTCTGGACTGGATATATGCAAAGTAAACTAATTTAACAACACGTGGACTGCATACATACATCAGTCTTTTAATAAGGTAGCATCCCGCTACAAGTTTTTACTCGCATAACTTATGTGTATGCACAGTCCAGCACATTGTCAACAAAAACACCAAGACAATTTGTCACATCAACTTCAACAATAGAATGAGATTTAATATAAACAAGAGGACTTCTGTCAATATTTTTTTGTTTTGTTTTAAACTGCATCAAATATGTTTTTTATCAGAATACATGAAAAAGTTCATTACTATCACACCATCCAATCATTCGATTAGCAGCCATCCTGCTATCAGAATACAGTGATTTAAGATCAAGGTTACTAATAATGTCATTCGAATCATCTGCATATAGAGTAACTTTACCCATATTTACCGAATCTGTCAAGTCGTTTATGAAACAGATAAAAAACAAAGGTGATAGCACCGAGCCTTGCGGTACGCCTAAACTTAACTTCACTTCTTTTGAAAAAGTTGTTTCTAATTTACCAGATATACAAACAATTGGCTACGATCTTCTAGGTACGATTTATCCAGGAATGAGGTTTCCCGCAATTCCCAGGTGTTCAAGTTTTTAAGAAGCATTTCATGATTGACACTGTCAAATGCTTTAGAATAGTCATAAAATAAACCTATCACGTGTTTGCGTTTGTCAATGGCCTCAATTACATGAGAGATAATATCACACAGTGCAGTCGTAGTGGACTTCCCCTTCACAAAACCATGCTGGCTCTCGTTTAATAGCGAATGACTGTCAAGAAAAGAGATTAATCTATTACGCATAGCAGTTTCAAAAATCTTTGAAAACACAGAAAGTAATGATATAGGACGATTAATTACTAACTTAGTTCTGTCACCTTTCTTAAATATAGGGACCACTTTAGCTTTTTTTAAAGCATCTGGAAATTTGCCCTGAATAAATGACTCATTAACAATGTGTATGAGTGGAACCGCAATGTAAACGCTCACATGTTTTAAGATATTACAAGGAATACTATCTAAGCCAGAGGACTTTTTTACTAACTTTGTCCACAATATCATAAAACTCTTGTTTTCGCATAGGCCTGAGAAAACATGGCATTGATCGGAGTATGGACACTTGTAGATTTAGGTTGGATATTGTATGTGCCAGGTTATTGTACACATTTGAGGTGCTGTTATTCGACGGCAGTGACTTTCTCAATCAGCCACACTAGTGCCAAAATGCTTGTTGAACATATCTGCTACCATTTCTGCGAAGTAATAAGGGTTGAATCGTTTGTTATGTTATGTCCAAGGGTGACCTCCTGTTTACCGCCAGAATAAGTATTAATAACATCCCATGCGGCTTTAGATTTGTTATTAGCATTAGCCAGATAGTTCTCAAGTAAATTCGCTGACCTCCATAATACTATTTCTGTACAATTTTTTAATTTCTAGGTAATACGAAATATCTAAATTACATCTTTTTGGCCCCTTGGATTTAAATATGCATTTTTTACCTGCAGTGACAGTGAATACAAGTCTTTTGTATACCAAGTTCCTTTTGTTTTAACGGTTTAGTTAACTATTTTTAAGGGGAATGCTCGATTAAACACTTGCATAAATATACTCATGAATGAATCAAACATAATATTTACACATGTTAAAGCAAAAACAGGTTCCCAATTAACCTCCCTCATGTAGGCCTAAGCGATGAATTTGTAAATATTATGATTACTAAATTGTCTCGTTCTTATCAGTACCTTCTCTAATAGGCATTACGTTTAAACTTCACAGCATGCCTAATTATACAGTGGTCTGACAGACCATAGTCACAAACATCGGTTTCAGATATGTCACTTTCAATATTTGAAAAAATATTGTCTATGCACGTGCTGCAAGTTTTTGAAATCCTCGTTGGCACGGTGACAGAGGCTTTAAAGTTATCAGATAAAAACAGATCTGTTAAAGAATTACTATGAGGATGATTTTCAGCAAAATTCACATTAAAATCTCCGCAAATTATTGATTTACACTTTTTTAATGTTATGATTTTTAAGATTTCTTGTAACTTGTTATAAAAAATATCGAAACTCGACGATGGCGACCTGTATATACAAACAATTAAAAACCTTCCACACTCTGTAATAAAAATCTATGGCACTTTTTCTGTACACAACTTATCAAAGCTATCCAGCTTTTTAGCTTGCAGGCCATCTTTAGCAAAGATTAAAGTTCCACCGTTTTTTAATTCTTTTCGACAAAAACAGTTACCAGATGTACCCTAGTATGTGCACACTAGGGACCTGTTCTTCCGTCAACCAATGTTCCGACAAGCAGATTATATCACAAGGTTGGGATAAAGGTATGATTCTAGTTCATCGACCTTGTTACGTAGGCACTGAATGTTTGTGTACATAATTAGCAGTCGTTGCTTATCACTAGGAGTGCAACTACTTTCCGGGTTAAGTCCAGTGGAGTAACAACAGACCCTGCAATAGGTATCACTGTAGTTCGTAGAGTTGCCAGACTTCTTTCTTGCTGTTTGTTGCCTGAGTTGGGTTTATCACTACACACAAAAGACTTTGCAATGGATGCTCATGATGAGTTTCGACCACTTCCTTACTCCCTAGTCATTGAGTTGTATAATCGACTTTTTGCAGCTCGGAGTTGAACAAGCGTTGGTATGATGGGCACTCACTACTGTTTGTCTCGTGTCTGCAGTCAAACTTAAGATTGTTTGACACGTTTGCCTTACTGCAGTTTGGCCATAAAGCCACGTTCACTTGTACATTGGGAATATGTGTGCTTGCCGCCGCAGAAACCGCACACTTCGTCACGTGGCAACTAGCAAAATGACCGAACGCCTGGCATTTATAACAACGTTTAATATAAACATAGTCTTTTATGTTGCATCTTCTCCATCCAATATTAAGTTATTATCGCGAAGAAGTAACTTTCTTGTATCTGGAGAAGCTATACATCACAATCACAATATTTATCAGTCCAAACTTGTTTTCTCTTCCCTTGTATACAACTCGCATATCCGTAGTCAGCGCATCTAGATTGTTTTGATTTACAATCGTTGCCTTCAAGTCACCGTCATCAGTCGCTGATGCCACGTCAACGCCAGTAATCATAAGCCGAGGTTTACGTTTACGTGGACATTCCACACTATATCACCACCCAGTGCATCTTGAGCAGTATCTCGTAACGTGTTAAGCGTAGATTCGTCCTGACAGCTTATGACAACGCCTCCGTCCCTACCTCCTCTCATCATGTATACTCCTAACTCATGGTCTCAGGCTTAATACTGTCTTTTATAGCCTTTTTAGTCATATCACTGTTCTGCGTTTTTTCCTTAGGTTTTATAACAATCGCTGGTTTATGAGAAGTTGATTTCTCACTTGGGTTGCTACGAGCCACGATATCCACTATACTGTTTATTATAAATAGTAGGCCTACTTACTGATACAGTTTCCCGATTGAGCGACTGTGATTTGCCATTGTCTTGGGTCAAATTCTTGATCTCCGCTTCTAAGATCTTAATTTTTCCTTCTTTGAGCTCACTCTCTCTCTCCATGCTCGCCACTAATTTATTTAAAAAGAAATTTTCACGTTTTAACATAGCACACTGTTCTTGAATGTCCGCGGGGATAGCAGCAGCAGGCAGATCTTTCACCACATTACCCACGTTGTTCACAGCACCCGTACAGTACGAACACACCCAGTCTGTTTTTGTGAATTACTGTCACCGACGCAATTTTTCGTAGGTTTTAAACACCTTGAATGAACAATGTTGTCACACGAAATGCACTTTACACCTTTTCTTATCCCAGAATTACATAATTCACAGTTATTTCCTAATTTATTTGTAGAGCCAGATGAAACGTGATCCTCACTCGCCGCCATCTTGAAACTTATGAACACTCCTAAATACACACCTAAGTTAATAACATACAGGGACTTTTCTAAATTTGACTCGGATGCATTTTTTGCAGATGCTCATGAAACAAAGTTGGCATGAAATCGCAGTAATCAGGGATATTGACGAAAAGGTAGATACTTTCTCTTCGTTACTCACTGGACTGTATGACAAACATCCCCCCCTTAAAACAGTACGGGCTAAGCATCCACCAGCACCGTGGATGACTCTGGACATTAAACGGCTTATAAATGACCGAGACTCTGCTAGGAGACGCCATATAAAAACTAAAAACGGTGACGTTTTTGAGATTTTTCGTGTACTTCGTAATAAAACAAAGCAAGCCATCCGAAACGCAAAAATTAAGTACACACACAATTTATTTAACACTTCGAAATCCCTTCTACCCTTGGAAAGCCATAAGATCTTTAGGCATGGAAAGCAAAGTACACTAACACCTGATGTGTCAGTAACGGCCGAAGCTCTAAACGTTCACTTTACGTCCATTGCTAGAGTCACGGATCCAGATAGAATCAATCATGTAATCAACCGATATAAGTCACAACCTCGACCTGATCGTGAAGCATTTCACTTTTCACACGTCTACCCAAAAGATGTAATTAAAGCTGCAAAACAAATCAAATCGAAAGCCAAGGGCCCCGACAATATTTCTATTACTTTAATACAGAAATGTATATACATTACTTTACCTTCGCTCTTGCATATATTTAATTTTTCTCTTCAGTCTGGTGTTTTTCAAAACGCAGTGGAAAATGGCACAAGTTAAACCCATTCCAAAAATATCAAAACCCGCATCATGCAGTGATTTCAGACCCATAAGCCTCTGCGTGCTAAGTAAAATTCTTGAAAAAATTGTCCACGAACAGCTTCAAGCCTACCTCTCCAAATATAACGTTTTGAGCAGTTTCCAATCTGGTTTCAGAAAGGGGTATAATACCACTACAGCATTAATTAAAGTCACCGATGACATTCGCTTTGCAATGGACAGGAAAGAAATGACTCTCTTAACATTGTTTGACTTTAGCAAGGCATTTGATTGCGTGCATCACGAGTTGCTCCTTGCTAAACTTGCCAATATCGGCGTGGCGGATGCAGCAATTTCTTGGTTCGCTTCTTATCTATCCAATCGGTGTCAACAAGTAGTATATGACAACATTGCCTCCACTTGGGCCTCAATATCAATCGGCGCCCCTCAAGGATCAGTCCTTGGGCCTCTAATGTTCTCAATATATATCAACGACATATCTATCAACTTTGAACATTCTAACCACCATATGTATGCAGATGACTTACAAGTGTATATTCACTTTTTATCTCGGGATGCTCTACGCGCCATTGACTGCACAAACAGTGACATATCTAACTTAGTAACTTATCAAATGACCACAACTTGACTCTCAATGTATCGAAAACGCAGCTAATATTACTTGGTTTATAAAAAGCTACTTAGCAAATTAGATAAAGCACTACTTCCTCCGATCACAATAAACAATACTATAGTACCCTATCAGCAATCAGTTAACAACCTAGGACTCGAAGTAGACGAAACACTCTCTTGGACTCCTCATGTAAACAAATTAACAAGGAAAGTCATATCAAGTATGCACCAACTGAAACGAAATTGTCCGTTTCTCCCCTTCTCAGTACGTAAAGTTGTCATTCAGTCTCTTTTATTTCCCATTATAGACTATGCATCCGTAAATCTATAATGATTTATCAGTTACACTAAACATTAAATTACAGCGAGTACAAAATGCATGTGTCCGATTCATTGCTGATGTGAGACGCGACGAGCATATCACACCATATTATTTTAAACTCAAGTGGCTAAAACTCGTCGATAGGCGTACCCTATCAATTGTCATACTTATTTCAAAAATAATGAAGTCGCAATGCCCCCATTACCTCTACAAGTCCTTCAATCGTATGGAGAGTATCCATAATCGCACAAACAGACACACAGCTAACACACTTCAAATACCAAAACATCGTACGGTGAAATGCAACAAATCATTTATCATAACAGCAAGCCGCCTCTGGAACAAATATCTACTGCAAACCTATTCCAAAAATTCAGCCACTATGCTCAGGAGTAAAATCCACCATACTCTACTTTCTACTTACCAATAACAAACCAACAAAAGGGTATCCTTCAAACATATTATCAGTTATCACAGTACTAGAGTCAGAATATGTACGCTCTATTTATAAATTAGTAACAGGTATTTTATTTTAAGACTAATTATTACTATTTTTATTCCTAATATTATTCCTAATTAACATTATGCTTCGGTATAAAATAAACATTGTTTTACTGTAAATATTTGCATGAGTTTTAGCAGTTAAGTGATAATGTTGATAATGCTGGTTTTAGAATCACTATTAGTATAAGAATATAATATATAATTAAGTACTGGCATGCAGTTAAAATTTGTATTAGATTTAGTATACTCTAACGCATAACTTATGATATCAAATTGTATATTTCATATGTAACCATACTATGTACTATGTATGTATATTATAGAGGTTGGCTACAATTAAAGGGGCTCCATAGCCCTATGTAGCACGCCTTTAAGCCAATAAATATCAAATATCAAAATATCTCTTTTTTAGGTATCTAACGAGGTATGTTTAAGTTAAAGTATAAATGAAGGGAATGTCCGAAGGCTGTTTTAAGTGGACTTAATGCCTTTCATTCGCATTAATGACTGAATAAAACACTGGAACAACTTTGGTCAGGATTGCCGATGGCAGGTATCGAATCCGAGACCTCACTGATCATATTATTGTCTTAACGTTTGGTCTGTGTAACATTGCTACGAGATAAAATCACACGTTTCACCGTTGAGTGAGTATTATAGTTTCACATTCTTTCTATAAATTATCCTAATGGTGATAGTCATAATTAAAAAGTAATGAGAAAGATGTAGCTAAGTATGATATACTCATAATGATAATGACAATTAATTGTGTTTTTTCGTGGGAAGTAACTAACTGGGTATGTAGTGTAACGGTTTGTATGACCGAATGACCAAGCATTGTCATTACAACCGACCAAATCTTTGGACTAGCTTTCAGTCAGGATTGCCTGTGGCGGGTATCGACCGACGACCCCCCCGAAACAGATACCGTACGTTAAGCTAAACTTCCGGCTAAACCATAGGTTATGGAATAAAACTAGGAAGCTTTGCAAACGCTTTTTCAGGCGCGTTGTTGGAAGAGCGTAATTGGTGCATTGAGCTGCCATGTGTTAATGAGAAATAATTTTTCGATTGTGCTCAAATTTCACACGAATGTATTAATTCATAAAATGAAGGTTCTGTGAAAAAATAATTACAGTTGGGTAAAGCATGTAGGTGTTATAAGTCAAAGAAGTTTTTAAAAATCGAAAAAAATCGTTAAATTGCGATTTTCATGAGAAATAATATTTAGAAGCTCTTAAAAACGTGGCAGTTCTAAGTTAAGAGATTTCGAAGACCTCCAGAAAATTTCATCGCAATCGGAATATCGGTTTAGCCGGAATCGTGACAAAAATACCAAAAAAAGAAACAAAAGAAAAGAAAAAAGGAAAAACATTTCAGATCATTTCTCCTGTGTAGTGGATAAAAAATCTGCACTTCGCTCCTACGCTCATCAATAATAAGTTGTATATTGTAAAAGTACCCTATTGACCCCTTTCATACATAATTGACATTATTTTGGTCGTTGTTCACTCATCGATGGAGTCGGCGTCGACAGGGTTGATTCTGAGCATCAAATTAATTTGTCCTCTACTGAGAACCACAATGTGACTGAGTTTCGACTCCAAATATAAAAGTACATCAATATTTAGTTTTTATTATCTCTTCGAAACACCCGAGTTCAACTTCTTCAGATGGTTGTAACTTCCCCGGGCATCGCTCTGTCTTCCAAGACGTATATTATTAAGTGTAATTAACCGAGTTCGTGTGTCTCATCACGCACAATGTCACTGTCACTGTCACTGTCACTGTCACAGATCCTAGGACAAGACGTGCAATTAGTATTGAAATGGGTCGCAGAACCGAGACCGCGGATGTTCTGTAGACGAACCAATACAACATGGGAACCGCCTCGGCCGATACTTGGAAGTACAACACAGTAGTAAGTAGGTCTCCAAGCCATTGTACATTCGCTCAATTGAATAAAATGAATAATTTGCAATTCTTTTCTTTACCTTCATAGTTGATGTAATTATTGATTCACTCAAATACAGCATTGCTGTCATTTTATATTGAAGTATAGGCCCTAGGCTTAAATAAATTTAAAAAAATATTTGAACATAAAACGCAATAAAAACTTAATTAATTAATTGCATTCAATATCCTTTTTGAATTTGTTTAAAAAATCATTGTGTTTTTATACATTTTTGTAAAATTAGCATTTCAAATATTACTTATATAGTACAGGCAAATTAGACTTTGACCCGGACATTTAATGTTCCTCAAATATTATTGCGGGAATACGTTCAGGGGATGTCCCTGAACAAAAAACTCAAGTTCCCAAAAAATCCCACTTGGGGAAAATCCGCCATCTTGAAAAAACTCCGCCATGTTGTATTTTGCAGATTGTTTGCTCTCACAGGTGATCCAAGTGACCAAATGACTTGATTTTTTTCCATTGTTATTATTTGCAACACCTTTTGATAGAAATAATTAATTGTCATGGGAAAAAATCCGCCATCTTGAAAAAATTCAACCATTTTGAATTTTTGTTTTTTTCTGCTATAGCAGGCGTTTTAAGTGACCTAAAGACATAACATAATTTCCTCTGTTTTTATTTACAACCCCTATTGATAGAAATAATTAAATGTCATCTGCCCTCCTTCATAATAACCAGAATTTTTACTATATTGCAAATCAATGCCACAAAAATAGCAACCAGCAAGTTAAATGTTATTTTTGCAGTTAAACGTTGCCAACTAATTAAAAACGTTAATATAATAATGAAACTTTTAGAGCAGTAAAGCCTAAAGGTTAATAATGTTTTGATTTATTTGGACTGTACACTGCACTTGAAAATAAAGTAAACTAAGTGAAACAATATTTCGACAACTATTCAGTTGTCTTCAATGGGTATAATGACATTTGACAAAATACATCATTACATTAATTAAAAATGTATTGCGAGTATCAAGTCGTTTCAATTAAATGTTTCATAGAACATCACTTACTTAGTGGTTTCCCTTGAATTCACCATCATTCAGCAGTCATCGTTGCTCCATCGAAATGTCATACCAAGAGTTTTACAAAAAAAGAATTAACTGCTGTTCCTAAAACACTTTTATCGCATTCCTTGTACTGTCACGTAAGTTACTAAACCATCCCCCTTACACATTTGTTCTTGAAATGAATTTAGCCGACGACGCCTCCTAACTGGTGACATAAGACTATCTCCATGACTATCACTATCATTATCAATTACACTGTCAAACTAATTTTGTGACATCCAACGTCTACAACGTTTTCGTCGTCTTCTAAAGTGGGAGCGCAGTTGAATCAACCATATCCCGTGCAGAAGCCACACATGCTGGAGCAAGTTAGTCCATTTTTTGGCATCTACAATTTGGGTGCTCACATCCCGTTTTACAGTTGCATGATACAATTCTGAGTAGTTTATCTGATTCTGGAGCCTTAAGTGTTGGCGTCAGTTGTCCATTCGCAAGTTTCCACTCCCAATCAGTAGGATTGAGGGGAACCCCTATCCATTTAACAACGACATCTGCTGAAGATGATCCATGGCATCGCCGGACATGCTTCGTGTCTTTTGTCGACGGCTTCTGGTAGCCGTCAAATACCACCATGGTTTGAGCTTTAGTTTAGTTTATTTTTTGTTTTTTTTTTTTTTTTTTTTTTTTTTTTTTTTTTTTTAGCTTTAGTGACGTTTTACATACGACACATACTGTTGACATATCTGCCTGTATGTAGAGTTTCGTATCCACACAACGCGACGCAACAAGAAACCCCCGTCGATGGCGAATGTGGCGATGCTTCATTTGGGGGAAGGTCTTGTTCAGCTGGAGCAATTTCTTGCAGAGGCCTGAAGAGGGTGGACTTCGTCCTCTTGTTTAAAGAGAATTCATCAAAAAGTGTAGGTGGTCTTGCTGACAGTTCGTAGGTGAGATACTCTGCAAGCTCCTCCTCAGTCCGGACGATGCACAACATTCAGTGGAAGAGCTGCGTAGGATTGATGTGGACTACATCATTGCGGACCTGGATACCATTTAAGACGGTTGCCATAAATTTAACCTTCGCTTGCATTTTCAGGTAAATTTGACTGAACAGTTTCTCAACCATTGCCTTCATGGCTCCACATCTCTAGCACAGTCGCAATTGACACTTGTCTGTTGCCACCACATCGTTTGAAAGAGACACAAGCAGAGGTGAGACGCGCTGGAAGGGGCTGTGGAGATGTAGCCACTCTTGCATTTTTGTGGTGTCTTGGTATCTCGTCTTTGACGGGACATGCGCATCTCGATGTGCTGTTCGGATGTGGCTAGGAAGACTCCACAGAACTCTTCCAAAAGATGCTTTGTCGATGCTGGCAAATTGAATGCACCCATTTGGCAACGGTCGCTTCAGAAAGACCTCGGCCATGGGTAAACCCGCCAGGAGCCAATCGTAACTAAGTGTGACAGTGAAAATGATAACGATGGCAAGAGTCTTATGTCGCCAGTTAAGAGGCGTCGCCGGCTCAATTAATTTCAAGGACAAATGGGTGGGGGGGGGGGGGGGGGTTAATATTTTACTTAATACTACAAGGAACGCGATAAAAATGTTTAAGGAACAGCAGTTATTTATTTTTCTGTAAAACTCTTGGTACGACATTTCGATGGAACAACGGTGACTGCTGAATGATGGTGAATTCAAGGGAAACCACTAAGTAAGTGATGTTCTATGAAAATTTTAATTGAAACTACTTGATACTCACAATAAGTTTTTAATTACTACATTTCTTGGTTGGAAACTTTTAACTGCAAAAATAACATTGAACTTGCTGGTTGCTATTTTTGTCGCAATGATTTGCAATATAGTATAAATTCTGGTTATTATGAAGGAAGGCAGATGAAATTTTATTATTTCTATCAATAGGGGTTGTAAATAATAACAGAGGAAATTATGTTATGTATTTAGGTCACTTGAATCGCCTGCTATAGCAGAAAAAACAAAAATTTTAAATGGTGGAATTTTTTTCAAGATGGCGGATTTTTTCCTATGACAATTAATTATTTCAATCAATAAGGGTTGCAAATAATAACAAGAAAAAAATCAAGTCATTTGGTCACTTGGATCACCTGTTACAGCAAACAATCTGCGAAATACAACATGGCGGAGTTTTTTCAAGATGGCGGATTTTCCCCAAGTGGGATTTTTTGGGAACTTAAGTTTTTTGATCAGGGACATCCCCTGAGCATATTCCAGCAATAATATTTGAGGAACATTAAATGTCTGGGTTTTGCCCAAAAATTGTCTAACTGGCCTGTACTAATAACTCTGTAGTTCAATGTTGTGTCCTCCTTTGTAAATCAGTTTTTTAACTGAATAGGATTGACGAATAAATAAATAAAAATTTCAAAAAATAGTTCACTTAAATAAGTTACTGTAGAGTGTGTCATAACATAATCTTGTACACCTCTTATTAAATGTATAAACATGAAATACCTGTGAACGCTTAAACGATTGTCTGATACTGTTTATAAGACATTTACAAATTTGCTGGACTTTTATTTCACTTGGCAATGTCAAATATGTTACATATTTTGAAATTCAAACATGCTTTCGACAAAGGTGTGTAATCTCTCGACAGTTAATATTGACATCATTATCAGTAATTACTTATTTAAAGGTTTATAAAATCAAAACGACGAAACTATAAACAAAATATGAGGGACACTTATTTTAAAATTGTGTTTTTCATACCTTAGGCGTATACACAATTTTACCACTTGCATTAAAGCAATTCAAAACAATAAATCACCAGCTAGCTTTGTTAGTGTTGCACATCGAAATATGTAACCATAAAGAATAATTTTGTTTCTTTCAGGTATGGGTCATATCGGCACTCATAGCTATACATGCTACATGGGTAGCTCATTTGGTATAACATTTTTTCAGAGTAAGCAATAACAGATTTATATTAATTTGAAAACAATAGTGCTTTAATACAGCAGTGCCAAGATAAGGATCAAAGCGAATTATTTTGAGAAGTTTAATTGAAAGATATATTTCAAAGAACATTGAAATTCTGTACCTAAACGATTATTATCGATGATCGATCGATTTAAGAAGTCGATTTAAAAATATAGGGAACCAAGCATCGAAGGCTGCCTTATAATGTCCCTTATGATTAAACCCCCCCACCTAACCAAACCTGATTGCCGCCAACGGGCAGTCCATGTGTAGAGTTTAGTTAGCTCTCTGCTACTACATTAGTATAACTCATACTGTGCCTCCCTTCTTCCAGATTAGATTAACCTCCAAAAACAGTTTATAAAACAGCTAATATTCTAATCTGCTCGTTGCTTCCAGACAAAGACAGCACAACACAGTAGAATGTAGACCCAGCCAAACCTTAAAAGTCGGCGTCACGCCCGTGAACAAAGTTGCTTATCACTTCTAGCTGTTTTAATTGCATTACGGAGGCCCAAACAGTGTTCATTTAATTAGCTACAATCAACCAGAATTTAAGTTTTCATGGAAAAATATGACATTGATGGTGTTGGGCCTATAGGGTTGCCTTTGGTCTGCTTTAAATGTAATGTCTTCCACTGAAAATTAGTTATGTGACTGAGTGGATCGACTCAAATAAGAATTTATTTTATTAATTTATTAATTTATTGATGTCGTTTCGATATTTCTACATGCGCTAACAAAATGACAGGGACTGGATGTGTAGAAACCGTTCAGGGTTTTATTTCTTATGTTGCTTTATACTTTGCTAAAATTTAATGAATCTCTCTCACTAATTACAGAAAAAGTTGAGACTGGCAATATAAAGGTACGAAAAACTTCTTCGTTTATTTTCAATCGAACTAAATAGGCAAATGTTAATTTTTCTAGATTGTGTACACTGTATACAACAAGTCCAAATTTGAGCTCTCAGATGTAAAATTAGGATGTTTAGAAGAAGAAATTACAAACAGGATTGTAACAGATAGGCCCTAAGTTCCTAATAGCTTTCTTAATCAATATACTAAAACTCCCTACGATCGGACTGTAGCTTCGGGCGTCATATTATAAATTTTGTAAGTCCATATGATATTATAATGAATTGAGTGTTATGTAACTATTTATCAACAACAGGGTCGTACCCTACAAGTGTGATATAACATCAGGTGTGGTGGGCCCCTTATTCTCACCACTAGTGTGAGAGCTATAGGAATCGTGTCGGGATATCCTGCGATGACGTCAGAGAAGGCGTCGGCCTGGTCACTGGTAATAACTGAGGGGCTGAGGGTGACGGTTGACTGGACAAGTAGAGGCTAGGTACCTCCAGTCAGGAGGGAGATCAAAGCTGTCACACTCGTGTACACCAGCAATCATATGCCATAAACAATAACGTATATAATGTATAAATAATAAATAAATATAATAATAATAAAATAAAAATAAAAAATGGAAAAAATTACAGTGAAACTTGAAAAAGTAATGAGATCCCACGGGTACAAAAACTTGTAAAAATACAGCCAAACCTTACACACTCAAAATAAATGAGATCTAAAAAAGGGCCAAAGCCCATCTACCCTTCCATATTTCCGCATTCTTAATTCATAAACGTACAGTGCCTCGTAACAACATCCTTGAGAAGCTTGACAAAATAGAATTTGACTATTACGTTTAAATTAATTGGATGAGCGAAGCGAAGACTTCAATTTGACTTTGTGTTTTTTTTTTTTTTTTTTTTTTACTTACGTTACCCCAAGAAAATAGCTCGGGTGTTTTGTTTTTGTTAGTTTTTTGTCTGTTTGTTCGCTCTCTACCGGGCAAACGGCAATCTTGATGAAAATTGGAGGAGACCTTCGAAATCTCTGAATTTAGATCTATTTTGTTTTTGGGTACAATCGAAGAAATATTTCTCATAAATATCGTACTTGAACGATTTTTTTCGATTTTTAGTGCGATATTTTCGTGGTATTTGGCAAACGGCTACTCCGATATTGATGAAACTTTTTTTTTTTTTTACTTACGTTACCCCAAGAAAATAGCTCGGGTGTTTTGTTTTTGTTAGTTTTTTGTCTGTTTGTTCGCTCTCTACCGGGCAAACGGCAATCTTGATGAAAATTGGAGGAGACCTTCGAAATCTCTGAATTTAGATCTATTTTGTTTTTGGGTACAATCGAAGAAATATTTCTCATAAATATCGTACTTGAACGATTTTTTTCGATTTTTAGTGCGATATTTTCGTGGTATTTGGCAAACGGCTACTCCGATATTGATGAAACTTTATAGGAACGTTTAAAATCACTGAAATCATATATGTTATGATTTTAGAGACATTTGAAAAAATATTTCTTATAAAAATCGTACTTTTACGATTTTTTCTCCGGTATTTAATACGATATTTTCGTGATATTTGGGCCGATTTTGACCAAACGGGAAGTTGAAAAAGTTGGTCAAAATTCATAGAAATAAAGGTTTTAATATAAGCCTTTTACAGGTATATAATGAACAAGTAATATCAAGTAACTCTCGAAAAAGTAAGGAGATTCCACATAAAAACGTAATCATTGGACAGAAATATTCCAAAAAAGCTCATCCATCAACACGACTGGAAAAAGCGTTCGCGAAGCGGCCTAGTAGCTGCAAATTCTATTTTGCCAAGCTTTACAACGATGTTGTTACGGGACACTGTACGTTTATGAATTAAGAATGCGCAAATGTGGACGGGTAGATGAGCTTGGCCCTTTTTTAGATCTCATTTGTTTTGAGTGTGTAAGGTTTGGCTGTATTTTTACAAGTTTTTGTATGCGTGGGACATATTTAAACATCAATTCAATCTATTGTGGTCAATGGCTGAACAATCAGGGTGTATCCCAAAGCTCCTTCTTTCGCCGTATAGTCGACTAGCCTAGTTGAACTGAACCAACAACAGAAGTGACGTCACATTTTCCCTCCTTTACATTTTACATCTTCAGTTACTCGTGCAGTTAGAACTCTTATGGATAGTTGTGGTTCTCTTATGCCAATGTAATGAAAATTACAACACAATAACAAAATAAAACTTTCAATCAAGAGCAGCTCCTTGCAAGGTTATAAGGATTATGCAGCGTTACTCGAAAAGATGCGTCTCGTCCATGGATAGAACCCGGGTCCCTCCCCAGCGTTAAAGTACCGATGATGCCCTTACTGGCATGGATGGAATCATTCTGAGAGAAAATAAAAACATAATAAAAAAGATACTTTACGTAGATAAGATGTACTGAAAGATAAACATATAACGAAGACTTCAGTACATGGCTGTCAGGGTAGATAGGTTTTCTCGGGTTTTCTGTCAGTGATCTGTTTGCCATCTCTGCAACTGCAGGTCCTAGGTGGATGTAAGAAATAAATCTACAACATCTTAAATTATTAATATTTAATACAATCCGGAAATTGAAAAATCCATCCCGATCGGGGTTCGAACCCGAGTCTCCCACTTTCCGGGTGGACGCCTTAGCCAAACTAGACCACCGAGACGGTAACTATTTAACTTCTGTTCGTAGTTACATTATAGAACTTGAACTTTTTTAATTTCTGGATTGTATTAAATATTAACAATTCCACCTACGGGAGTGTTTCCCGACTATCCAAATCGAGAAATCTTAGATTATACTTATTGTTATTTTATCAACTTTTGTATAAATCTAGCATCACAATTCACGCTCTAATCAAAAGATCAGCATGAAATTGTTGTTCCGGCCTTATAGTTCAATGAAGGCCTTGTAGCTGTAGTTTGTCGAATAATTCATTATGCAGACGAATTATATATGCAGATTGTTGCGAGCTTACGCCACATTACAGTGATAATCGTGGTCCTAAAACAATAAACCTTTATTGACTATTTGGTGGTATAGAACAAGGGTTTATTTATGGGAAACGCAGTGTTAAAAATTAAAAAGCTTAAACTCATTGTCATAGAAAAACATAGATTTTAATCGGGTGAATAAAATAAACTAAAATATATCCCTAAATATTTAATTATTTTGAAAATATTTAAAGGGTTGGAGGGTATTTCACTGAGAGTAAATGGGTCAAACAAAACATAATGAGAGAGGGGGTTTTTTTTGGTATATTGGGGAAATGGTTGGGAGGATGGAAAAAAATGGAGGGGTTGGTGAGAAAAGAAAAAGAAGAAAAGAAGAAAAGAAGAAGAAGAAGAAGAAGAAGAAGAAGAAGAAGAAAAGAAGAAGAAGAAGAAAAGAAAAAGATGAAAGGGGCTGAGGCAGTTGCGTCCGACAAAAAAAAAACTGCACGAAAAGAAAAAAAAAAATTGCTGATGGAGTTATAAAAGCCTCAACCTGTATTTAATAAATCGTTGGGCGGTTTCCCCGAAAAATTGTTTTTATATTTTATTTTTTTTTCTTGTTGAAAGCCCTGGAATTGAAAATTTCCCGTGACAATGTGATTATAATATGTTAAAACCAAAAAGAATTTTCTTCGACTGTTTTTCGAACAAGAACTTCGTGCCATTTTGTTGCTGTTAAAGTTTTTTATTTTTTTTAAAGCATTGAAAAAAAAAAAAAAACATTTTACTCTTCAGGGTCTCGAAACAAACAAAACCCATGCCAAAGAAAGAGAATAGATTTAATTCATAATGTAGATCATACCTGAATAAAAACAAAAAGACCCAAACAAAACTTTAAAATATCTCTTGTTAATGGGGTATTTTCTTTCACAGGAATTGAGCCTGCCCCCATAGAATAAAGACTCACTAATTCTGCTGCCCAAAGCAACTTTCCCCCCAAATACCGACCCGACCTGAAATTTGGGGGATTCGCAACCATGTA
>JAMZAV010010118.1:0-23729 GCA_024449915.1 Sweltsa coloradensis
GAAACGACATTCTGTGAGCTTTGACGTATACATCTGTTTCCCAACATTCGGTAAATGATACTCGACTTGGTCAAGAACGTTGGCCGCGGAAACACACTTGGGGGTAGAACAACGCGACATGTTGAAAACATTATCGACTTGTTGAGTGTTTGTGTCAAATCCAGCTATTTTCGGTTCGGTGGGCCATCAAATTCCAACTCGCAACCTTCTCGTGGTTTGGCCCGTGATTAGGGGAGTTTTTCTCCTTGAAACTAATGGCGAGCTCTGGGTCGTACTCGTCGTCGGGGAAATTTCCCCTTCCCTTTGACTTCCACCCCGAGGGCGACGACAATGACAACATGGACGGATGATGACACAGACGGAGACGACCACGACGTGGGGGAACCCCTGCCCTCCCCATACGCTTGTGGCTGGTTCTGACCAGCACAGACCTGTCCACCCCTTGTCCCCCCGCGTCATCCCTTACGTCCCACCCTTCGTCTCGATTAGCCAAGCTGCATAAATATGAGACGTTAAGCAATATCCAATCCAATCGGTTCGGTGGCACTTACTAAATAGGCCAGGCAAGGAAACGAAAAAAGTAGCCTAACCCCGGACAAATTGCAAGAGTTTTGTTTCTGAACTTTTCTAATACAAAATTTTTGCGCTGAATACGCCTATATAAAGTCTACCTTCAAAATCGTATGGGAAATTGCCTAAAATTAAGGTTTGATTAAAAATGAGAAATAACTTGATTATTGATTTAAAAAGCTAATATGCCAAAAAAATATGTTAAGTGATACTCTCACAATTATGCGTAATTACAAAAGGACGCTAAAAAGAAATTTTCTAAAAATTTAATCACACTACCGCTAAATCGACTTTTTTATTGATTTTCCATTGTTTTAATGAAATCGGTACAGCATCGAAAGAAATAAAGATAAATAAAAAATCTTGACAGGTAAATGTAGTTTAGGTTCAATATTAACTTTTTAATGGGTATGGACAAAAGTCTACTACGGATTGCAAAGTTATACTAATTTGAATAATTTGATAATAATAATTTATTAATAAATTTTAATTTATTTTTTTAAAAGGTTACTGTTGCATAAAAACTTTTTTTTATTGATACTTACACACATGTCACATGGTGCCATAAAGTTATAAAAATAAAAATGGTCGAAAATGTAATTATAATTGTCTTAAATCGGCAAATAATTGATTTTCTATTGTTAATCGAATGTGTACGGTATAAAAAATGCGGATTTTTTTTTCGGTTGAATAAAGTGAATGGTGAATATTAACTGTTGTTTGAGTATGAACAGAAGTCTACAATTGAGAAACTATGCCAAAGTCAGTAGAAATTTTTAAAGGTTTGTTAAAGAGTAAAAGCTGTTGTTAGTGAAACATAGGATTATATTATAATTATTTGTGTGTTTTGATACTCTATAACTATGTCATGGTTATATTATTTTAGCTACTTATAGATTAGGTTATAAGTTTGTACTACTAAGGTATTATAATATAATTGTATTATATATTAATATATTTATATTTGTACAAATTGTGTATAGTTATACAGCAACCACAGATTGTGTATAAATATAGGCCTATGCATTGCATTGGAATCAAAGATGCTAAAAAAAATTTCTATTCTATTATTTTAAATCGACTCATCTGCTGTATGAAAGGTGAAAATTAATGTTATGTAAACGTAATCACTATTTGGTGACTCATGTTAATTATGTTTATTCAGTTAGTATAATTATTACAGATATTCTACATATTTGTAGTCAAACAGTTGACTTTGTAGAGTATCTGTAAATGCGACCCAATTATTCTTACAATAATAAATAGTAAAATACATTTGATATTGCAAGTAAGTGATGAAACAAATGTTAACAGATAGTGATTACATTTTTATACTAATCCAATCCATTGATTAAATTAATAAAATTGGCATAAAAACAATAATGTTAATATAACTCTTGTGTGATATCTTGACTGGTAATGTTCAGACCGGAAATATAACTTCTTTTTCCCACATTTTCCCGTGAAAGCAGAGAAGAACAAGTATCATCTGATCATTGATCATCAATTGATCATCTTCATTATCGGTGATACATTGTGCTATTTTATCAAATGCTTCAGATCTAAAGTTGACCTTGGGACGACCTTTAGATTTCTTGCTAAGAGGTTCGGTTGTTTGTTTTACTAGGATGTTTTTGACAGTTCGAAATTTACATCACATGATTTGTGATAGGTGCATCCACAGAAAATTCAAGTGAGTTCCGTTTGAGGTCTTGAAAGTTGAAATTGTTCCCTGGGCAAAAAGTGCTTTTAGTTGCCGACGGGATTATTGTCACCCTAAAAATGTATCAAAATGTGTTATGGACACAGTAAATACGAACACAAACCGCGAGTGATAATACCTTATCTCGAGTTCTCCGATCAGTAAACGGATAATTCGATTATAAAACTCAATGTTACTTGTGTGGTGAAATAGCCAAAATTTGGTTTAAAAAGAGGAAGTCAACGTCGGTATTTAGTTCGAAGTAGATCTGTAGATATGTGTATAAAAAACATCTGTGATAGCAGAAATGATAAGTGGGGAGATGAGGTGAGAGCTCGTCTCAACTATGGTCGGGACTTACACGCTGCAGATGCCATCTATCCAAATCATGTGATGAAAAATTCCGAACTGTCAAAAGGACACTTTTAGATCTGAAGCATTTGAAAAAATTTAGCACAATGTACACCGATAATGAAGATGATCTTTTGATGATCAATGATCAGATGATATTTGTTCTTCTCTGCTTTCACGCGAAAATGTGCAACAAGAAGTTATATTTCCGGTCTGAACATTACCTGTCAAGATATCACACAAGAGTTATATTAACTTTATTGGTTATGCCAATTTTATTAATTTAATCAATGGATTGGATTAGTATAATAATGTAATCACTATCTGTTAACATTTGTTTCATCACTTACTTGCAATATCAAATGTATTTTACTATTTTTATTGAAAGGGAATAATTGGTCGCATTTACAGATACTCTACAAAGTAACTGTTTGACTACAAATATGTAAAAATATACTAAACCTGAATAAACATAATTTAAAACATGAGTACCTAATAGTGATTACGTAACATAACATTAATTTTCACCTTTCATACAGCAGATGAGTCGATCAAAATAAAATGTTGTGCAAACAAAACCTTTTGAGTCTATGATTGCTATTCCAATAATTTATTGTCTTAACAAATTATTTTAAATCTTCGTAACTCTCATCTCAATAGTAGACTTTCGTTCATACTCATAGGCCCACAACATTTTAAAAATTCACCATCACTACATTCAACCGGAAAAAAAATATATCTGCATTCTTTTTTGTATACCCTACACTTCGATTAAAACAATAGAAAATCAATTATTAGCCGATTTAAGACAATAATTACATTATCGACAATTTTTTTTAAAACTTTATGGTTTCCATGTGACATGTGTGTTTAAATATCGATAAAAAAAGTTTTTATGCAAGAGTAACCTTTTTTTAAAAAAAATTTAAATTTATTAATATCATCATCTATTTTTATCAAATTATTCAAATTAGTATAACTTTGCAATCCGTAGTAGACTTTTGTCCATACCCAATAAACAGTTAATATTGAACCTGAAATACATTTTTTTGTAAAGATTTTTCATTATCTTTATTTTTTTCGATGCTGTACCGATTTCATTAAAACAATAGAAAATCAATAAAAGGTCGATTTAGCGGCACTGTGATTAAATTTTTGAAAATTCTTTTTCTGCGTCCTTTTTTAGTCACCCATAATTTTATGAGTATCACTAAACATATTTTTTTTTTCATATTAGCTTTTAAATCAAAATCAAATTTTTATCATTTTTAATTTAAAACTTAATTTTAGGCAATTTCCCATACGATTTTGACGGTAGACTTTATATAGGCGTATCAGCGCAAAATTCTGTATTAGAAAAGTTCAGAAACAAAACTCTTGCAATTTGTCCGGGGTCAAATGTTTCCTTGCCCGGCCTAAATGCAACAGAGGGATTGCGATCCAGCTTGTCTCCTATCCTAGCTAATATCTACCTCGAAGAATTTGAAGCCACTGCTCTGGCGACAGCCCCCTTCCACGTGGAACATCTGCGTCGATATGTTGACGATATTTTTAAGTTTGATCGCACGGTTGTGACAATATTGACACATATTTAAACCACCTGAGTCAACAAGCTGCGTCCATCAAGTTCACTGTAGAAGTAGAGAAGGACGGAACCTTGCCCTTTCTAGACGTCAATTTAGGGAGATCTAACGACGGAAATCTAGTGACTACTGTTTTCCGGAAGAAAAACGCACACTGACCAGTACCTGAACTTTACCTCAACCACCCTACTAGTGTTGAACGTGGGATAATTAAATGTCCAGCCGCTAGGGCGTCGGTCATTTTGCTCTACCCCTGCATCACTCACGGACGAAAACCATCATCTTTTAAAAGGGATTTCAGGCCAATGACTACTCTAAACATTTTATTCTTGAAACTTTAAACAGTGTTCCAAGGCCTAAGACGACCGAGAATCCGTCTGCTACTTTCTCCATAGAATATATACCAGGGGTGTCCGTAAAACTTCGCCGTATTGCTAGCAAATTCAATCTCATGACGATCATTTAGATCATCTTTAACCCTGAGGAACATCCTCATGGTAACTAAACCACCTGATCCAGTTCAAAGTAGCAAGCACGTTTCCCTTGACCATTGTTGAGTACCGGGAACAGCACCTTTCCTCCCTATACCTAAGGATCTAGCCCAGTATGAGGAATGATATCGGGTACTCAACACATGGCTCACTCACTCGTTTAACAACGACTTTGGCGTTTCACTAGATATTTAAATTGAACATTTGAAATGCGAATCGTGTTCAAAACGTATTAGCGTGAAACATTAACAAATTTCCAAGATAAAACAAAATCACCTAAGTTTTATTTCCCATTTAACACCCCTCAAAAATAATATGTGGGTGTAAAAATATAAAAAAAGTTCGAGCTAACGGGTATCGAACCTCAACCCTCCGTGTGGTAGGCTAAATGCTTACCAATAGGCCATGCAAGCCACGTAGATGTTGTCCCGATAGCTGCTACTAAACAAATGCTATCGATATTTTAAAAATCACATTTTTATTTATTGTAGGATTAAATCGCAATGGATCTAGTTGATTTTGTTAGCAGTTCTCAATAATTTCGTACCGGATGTCTGTTTCAAATTTCAGCCCAATCTGTTCAGCGGTTCGGCTGATTTTCGACGTACAGACAGACAGACAGATAGACAGACAGAATCACAGAATGAGAACCGTTCGAGTTGAATGGAGACACTCGGTCGCTCCGCTCCCTCGTTTAATACTAGGGAAACGCCAAAGTCGTTGTTAAACGAGTGAGTGAGCCATGTGTATAGTACCCGGTATCATTCCCCATATTGGGCTAGATCCAGCCTTGGGTATATGGGAGGAAATGGGATGTTCCCGGGTACTCAACACTTGGTTCTCTCACGCGTTTAACAACGACTTTGGCGTTTCCCTAATTATTTAAATTGAACATTCAAAATGTGAATCGTGTTTGAAACGTATTAGCGTGAAACATTAACAAATTTCAAAGATAAAACAAAATCACCTAATTTTTATTTCCCATTTAACACCCCTCAAAAATAATATGTGGGTGTAAAAATATAAAAAAGTTGTAACTAACTGGCATCGAACCCCAATCCTCCGTGCGGTAGGCTAAACGCTTACCACTAACCCATGCCAGTCACGTATATTTGGTCCCGCTAGCTACTACTAAACAAATGCTATGGATATTTTTAAAAATCACATTTTTATTTATTGTATGACTAAATCGCAATTGATCTAGCTGATTTTGTTAACAGTTCTCAGTAAACTCGTACCGGATGTCTGTTTAAAATTTCAGCGCAATCTGTTCAGCGGTTCGGCTGATTTTCGACGTACAGACAGACAGACAGAATCACAGAATGAGAGCCGTTTGAGTTGAATGGAGACACTCAGTCGCTCCGCTCCCTCGTTTAAATATACACTCGATTTGGGACCTAGCTAAACTTGACCCAGAGCATGGCTCTGCTAATCGTAACATGCGAGGAAAGAGATTAAGTCCATCCTGCGAACATCAGCTAGTAAGAAGGGAGTTCCCTTCCCATTCCCTGAAACCAGAGGCGAGCTTTGGCAATCATCTTCGGGACCCCTCCCCATATTTTTAAAAAATTAAAAAATTAAAGTTAATTTTTAATTTAATTTAATTTAATTTAAAAAATTTCAATTATGTAATGATTTTGCCACAGAACAACAAAAAATCCGCATAACTATAGTAACACATGGCAGCTCAATGCACCATATACGCTCATCCAACAACGCGGCGGGACTTAAGCGTTTTCCTAGTTCTATATGAATTCTTAATCTAGTAGGGCATATTTTGCATCTACTCTACTTTACCATAAACACTAATCAATCAATCAATCATCATAAATATATATATATATAAATATCAATATATACTAGACACATTCTACTGTACATCATTGCTGTTTTCTGTGCCATCAGCAATTCTTATCACAATATCACATCAAAAATTGCTTTATATCCAACTTTTCTTTATTATATACGAGTTCTTAATCTATAGTAGCGCATGCTATTGTTTTGCATCTACTCTTTTAACATAAACACTGTGTTTATCATTATTAATCAATTAATGAATCATCATATATATATATATCATATCATCAATCATCATATATCAATATCAATATCCATATCAATTATCAATCATGCTTTATATCCAACTATTCTTTCTTCTAACACTGTGTATATCATTATAATTACTATCACTTTTATTATTACTAATTATTAACTATAGACTATTCACTTTCTCTGCAAAGAGTTATACTTGTACACTGTACTAGTCTAAGGGCCGGTATTACAATCAACAAATAAGAAAGTTATTTGTAACAAATAAGCTAACTGTAGCAAATAGCGTTATTTCGGTCTTACAATCGACAAATAGCACTATTCTTAAAAATAGGAGCTGCTTATTTGTCGGATTCTTATTGGGAGGTTGAACTGGCCGATAGCGCGCTATTCGATGAATAAGGGTGTAAAAAAATTCATTAAAACTGATTTAAAAATAAAAATGAGATAAAATAAATAAACAAAATGATTTTAACAACCATTTTAATTGATTATCTATCACGAAAACTGAAAAATAAATAAATAATGAACAATTATTTATTTATTATTATTATATTTTCAAATTCATTTTTATTGGGAAAATTGTTCATCTTATATTCAGCCTAATAATCGGTTTTGGTTTATTTGGATTAAGGACGCGTCAACCGTTTGGTCATAATGCACCACTAGTGGGGTAGGAACGGGGGGATGGGGGGAACCCCCCACTTGTTGGCTTGACCCCCCAGTGGGGGAGTCAAGCCAGGTATGGGTGTTATTTGCTAACTAATAGCTTGTTGGGTGATTTTTAAGATTTTTACTACAGTCGGGCTTGCAAAAAAGGAAGATTTTTGCTATAACATTTTTTAGAAAGATTCAGTTAGTGACGTGGTTTGCGAGACTAGACTAGCCATCTGATTTTAGACTAATACTCATTTATAATGTGTGCAGTGTTTTTCACTCCCAAGCAGACTGTCGACCGATTTCGGTCAAGTAATCAATCTTCAATGCAATATTAGCTTCAAATGTAACCTTTATTCATAATTAAAATTCACCTGATAACGTGTTTTAGGCCACCTATCAAGGGCACCTGTAAAAAAAATCTCGCCTGCGGTGAAAAACCTCCTGCGGCTGGGGCTTCGCCCCAGACCCCGCTTTGCCCACCCACACTCGTAGGCAACTTTAGTGTGACCCCCCCCCCCCCACTAAAAAATAGTTCCTATGCCACTGACCATTCACCCTAGGGATATGGGGAGGAGGGGCCATGCTGGTCAGAACCAGCCACGGTTAAGGGGAGGAAGGGGGGTTTCTGACGACGCGGTCGTCATCGTCTTTGTCATCGTTGTCGGGGAGATCGTCAAGGAAGGGGAGGTGTCCCCGACGACGATTTCCAGAGCTCGCCTCTAGCTTCAGGTAGTAATATACTGACTGCCCTCTTACTTGCTGATGTTTGCGAGGTAGACTCTTTCTCTTGAATCGCCTTGTACGATTTGCATAGCCATGCACTGGGCCAATTCTACCCATAGACGGTCATTAATTAATTAATAATTCGCTCTTTTTGTCAGTATACATTGTTGAATTGATTTAATTATGCATATTTTCCTCGTATATAGATTAAAGAGTAAACTTCGTGGCCTTATTTTAAATAAAGTCTTATCACACCAAAGCCAAATACTTTGGAATGTGCTAGATGTAAAAAATTACTTAACAATTTAATTTTAGTAGTAATAAGAACCAACGCCCGTGGTAAACATATTATGTAATCAACGATCTGTAAATATGAGCTTCAATTTGAGGCTCGCCTTGGGTGTAGGCTTACAGATGTAAAGAGCAAAATGTTGAGGGGAAAGTCTTTTTTCGAGTAAATTACAAGGAAAAGTTATAAAAATTGACATTCGTCATTGATAATAAGTGAACACAATAATGATGGGATGAGCTAAAAAAAGTAAAAAAGTTTTCACAGACGGGACTCGAATCCGGCGACCTCTCGCGTGCAAAACTAGCACGCTAACCACTCGGCTAGCAGCGTCGGCAGGGGCGTCCGGTCTAGAGCGATACTCATTCAGCCCGGTAGATATGCACGCTGACTAGAGTCGAGTGTAAAAGCTTCGCGATGACAATTAGGACACTTTCAATGCTTTTAAAACCTTCTGCCAATATTTCTTGAATGTAATTCACAGCTGTATACAGCATTTGTTTGCAATTACTGCTTATTTTGGTATTAAACATTCTCGAGGTGGCAGTTCTCGCGACGCGTGGACTATCCACTCGATCAGAATGTTCCAAATAGCTATTGGGAGGATTAACTTCCTTTGTAATACGCGAACTAGGTAGTAATTGGACGGATAGCTTATCCGACAGATAACTATTTGTTACAGTTAACGTTTATTATTTGTTGATTGTAATACCGGCCCTTAGTGAATAAAAATATCTATCTATCTATCTATCTCCTAGGCTAGAGTGGCGCATTATACGACCTTACGGTTGATTGACGCGTCCTTAATCCAAATAAACTAAAGAATAATTCAAAATAACATTTTAACTAAGCATCATATTTTTTTAACTAAAAAAACAAACAATTTTACATTATCAATACTTGTATGTTGGGCCTGGAGTAGAATGTGGATATTTTACTCCCGAATACTAGAGCCGAGGTCTTGCTGGCGACGTGAGAAACTATCCCCTTTCCTCCCCCTACCCGTGGGTAGTTCTGACCAGTTTATAGGTATTTTTTACTTACGCCCTCTAGGCTAGAGACGCCACGAAACTAGAGGCAAGCTCTGGCAGTCTTTGTCAAGACCACTGTTTTAGTGCCTCTAAAAGAATAAACAATAACACTGAACAAAACCCTTTTCTTTATAACTTATTTTTTATGAAATAATTTGTATTAATTTTTTAATTGTAAACATTTTATTCTCTTTATCGAAAAAATTAAAAAAAAAAGAACTTAAAACAATCATACAACAAATTTAAATAACCACATACCACTAGCCCTCCCCCGACCCGACCCCGGCCAAGCTCCCGCCCTGGCCCCTTACCCCCGGCCACCTACCACCATGCCTTTCCCTTGCTTGTGGCTGGTTCTGACCAGCACAGGTCTGTCCACCCGCGTTCCCCCGCGTCGCCCCTTATGTTCCACCCTTTTGAAAAAATATATTGGTTATTAATTATCTAATAAACTATATTATCGCAGGAGGCGTAATATGACCTAACAGTTGACGCGCCCTTAAACCTAACAAACTTCAAACTTATTTTAGATCTGTGAACATGACTCATGAGTTGAAGGGTATAGTAGTGTCCCAGAGCATGGCTCTGCTAATCGTGCTAGGCGATTCAAGAGAAAAAGTCCACCTCGCAAACATCAGCTAGTAAGAGGGGAGTATATTACTCCCCGAAACTAGAGGCGAGCTCTGGCTATCGTCATCGGCGACATCTCCCCCTTCCCTTGACGACGACCCCGACGACGATGGCAATGACACAATGAACGATGACAAAGACAACGACTACCGCGACGTGAGAACTCTCTTTTCCTCCCCTTACCCGTGGCTGGTTCTGACCAGCATGGGCCCCTCCTTCCCATATCCCCAAGACTAGATTGGCGCAATACGACCTAACGGTTGTCTTGCCCTTAATCCAAAGAAACCCCCAAAAAAGACCAAATGCCAAATACCGACATTATCAAGGTTATTTAACACCGTTGGGGAGTCCCGCGTAACACATGCTTCTCTCCAGAGATCGCGCTCCGACTCGTATCAGTCACGTGGTCTCGATGGCTGTGACTGACTCGCCAGCCAGCCCGAGCGAGAGAGCAAGAGCTGTGTGAGCCGCGATCTCCGAGCTATCTAATATAACTACATAGCGGTAGGTCAGGGTCAGTTAAACATTAAATTACGGAACTGCAATGAATTCACATTGTCTTGAACTTGACCCATGACGACGCACTGTCTTTTTTATTTTGACAGTCGGGCATCGGACATAGGCCGTGAGCTATAATATACCAGTGCCTGAATATCATTGCCAGTAATTGAATTTGTAATCAATACCACACTTAGAAATACGATTTTGTGTATGAAATAGTTTATTTGACAATCACAAAGTAAACTGCTATACTAATTACAATTCCATCCAAGATCATTGTGGAGTGGCAGTAGCTTTCAGATGGTGAGATTTATGCTAAAGGCAGGCCATGAGTCAATGTTGAGTGATGGTAATCAGTTTTACATATAACCTTCATATAACAGTGGTGAGATAATAGTATTATAAGTTTACAATTGCAGGACAATGTGAAATATTAATGTTATAGTCCCCATTATTAATAGCATGTAGTCTGCAATTATTACTGATAGAAATAGTATATTCGTTGTCTTTACCTTTTACACTCAAATAATTATTTGAGAGGCCTTCGGTCCGATCCCAGCCACCGGCAATCCTCTAATAAAGTTTATTTATGCGCTCTCAAGCGAGTTTTATATCTTCCAATTCGCACACGTTTATTTCGTTCATATTTTTAAATTTAAACTTTGAAAACACACAATAAGTTGTCATCAAAATTAATATTATTATTATATTATTATTTCGTTCACTTTAAATCTATGCCCTCAAGGGTAAAGCGAGCAATGAAGGACACAGCAATAGTTGGAAGAGAACTAATATTTTTACGTGTTCGTCATTATTTACACTAAAAAAATCATTTCAATTTCAACAAAAAGTAATAATTTGATGTATATTAAATGAAAATGCCATAAAAATAAAACTGTAGTATATTAAATGTGTCTTATCATTGACGAGGGTATTTTATAAAAATTTCCCATTATACATACAATGATTGTTGTACAGATGTTTTCATTTTCAATCGATTTTCAAGCAGATCAGAGTAATTATTTCGCGGTATGTGATAATTTATCATCGTGATAATCTACAAATGGATGTGAGTATGACTATAACTTTTGACCAGACAATGACATTTTGTTCAATAATCAATACCTACTGAAGTCTGATTCTAAGATCAATCTCAGCCACTTTGATATTTCGGAGTCCGACAAACGTACCGGCCGTCTTGAAATGATTTGACAAGATCGACTTGAATATTGCAGAACAATTATTACAGTATGTAAAGAACAGAACAGATCAGTCATCAAATAATTATACGAGAACGAGACAGAGAGAAACAAAGAAATTCCAAAGAAGGAATTCCAATTTATCCTGATTATACAAACAATACGTACCTGTAACTGTACACATTGTCATGAGTGCGTCCACAAAAATCAATACACATAATTCGCACATCATAATATATATTTTATATAAAATGACAATATAAGCTTAGCCGCCTAGATCTCTTTTTGTTGCAGACATACGAATAAATATAAGTGAATAGTATCGATTAGCATAGGCCTAAGTAATAAATTATGACAATTTCAAGAAAATATTTAGTTTTCCTTGTGAGTGGCAACTCAGAACTGTAGAGAAACGACAAGTAAAGGTTAATGCTGCTTCAATTATTTAATTATTTTCATGCCATCAGCACTATAATGTGTAACTGGAAATTGCGATGTATTATATCTCTCTTCCCCACCCCCCCCCACCCCCACCCCACCCCGCCAGAAAAACTCAAGTCTTCATCTTCACATTCTGTTTATTGCGAGCAACACACGAGTTTTTTTTTGTAGTAGTCAATTTCGGTTGAGCCTGTTCAAGCCTTCATAACAACGAGGTATACATTATGTAATGTATTATACTCCTAGCCCCCCTCCCCACCACCACCAAAACTAGATTGTTCACAATGTTAGAGGAACATGAATAATACTATGGAATTAATCGAATAATATAGATATATTTGGCGTGAATTCTGATTAGAAAACAGTCACATGGAAGTTGTATAGCCATATGGCTGTCAAGCTAGTTGCCATTACCACCCTACCCCACACCATAGAACAAAAAACAACTGTTCGTTCATCAGTTTTGTCGTACCACCATACCACGGTATCGGAAGACAATCACCAGCGTCAAGCAACTGTAAATCACGTATTAGCACTTAGCAGTCGTACACAGAGCTAATAATCGTGAATTAATACATGCTGACTGGAATGTAGAAACTTCGAAGTAAGTAAGCATTACCGAACCGATTTACTATAAAATTGTAAATATCAAATTTATTATTAATTGTTAGTATAATAGCTTCTTACCTTTTATTAGCTCTCCATCCCGCTAAGCTAGCACCACTTCTCTTCTTCCGGTGTGCAGATGGATATAATTTAGATTTCGAACGTCGCTTGTCAGAGCTCTCCATTATAATTTCGAATACCGCACTCCGCACTACTAGCTGACAAATAAGTAAATGACAAAAGAGTTTTTTAACCAGCACGACAGAGCTGATCGGCGACGGCGGGAGACATAAGCTCCCAGTCCGTCTCATAACACGCGATCTATAGCCAAGGTCACTTGGCGCAGGAAAGAAAAGCCCCGGCCAGCGGCGTAAATAATGGGGCTGGGTCGAGGGGGCACAATTTTTGTATATGAAGATATTATGCAGATAGAGATATTTTCACACTATGCAATTGTTTCAAACTTCTATTTTAAGGTTTTTGTCAATTACTCTTTTGTTTTTTGTGGTGAATACATGATTTTCAGCGTAAATTCACATGTACGAGAGTAATTTGATTAGTCTAGTTTCGTTTTTTAAATATACTAACGGATAATTTAAATAAGGTTTTCATAAACATAATACTAAAGATTTTAATATTATGCGTGCCACTTTAATAAGAAATTATTTTTTAAGGTACACAAAAACGTATGAGGTCTAAGTTTGAGATATTTCTAGGATTCCTGAAAAACTCAAAAGAAAGTACCGGTAGTTATTTGTAAGGCAAGGCGCAAACAAATACAAAAAGAATACAAACGAGAAAAATATATTCATAGGATATTTTATTTATTATATTTATTTATTTAATATCTTTCCTATTTACTTAGAAAACTGATTTACAACTTATAATCAATAAAATAAAATAAATCTAATTTCATAAATGCAGACACAACAACCAACTACAGTCAACCGATTGTATTGTTGTCTATGTTTATTCAAGTTTAGATCTCTTTTGCTGGGATAGGTATAGAACTGAAGAACAGTATATAATCCATTATGTTTTATTATATTCTATTTCCAATTGTGTACCTGGTTACAAACATACTTACATTTCTTATTAAAATTAAATACACGTGTTCATAACTTATCACAATTAATTATTTACTTGAACACACACAGCAATGTTGTTGCTAGAGGGTTGAATATACGTTTTCCCATGTCATTCCAATTTCAATTGTCGAACCACAAAAGAGTGGTTCCCAACATCCGTATTTTTCAAATTTGAAAACCGTTTCTGACCGCTATCGTGTCTCCCTTTCTGCGCCACAGTTCTCCTGCTAATGTTTTATATAGGGTACATACTTTTGAGGTTTCCTCCGTTCATGCAGTGTTACCCAGACCAATTATTAGATCATTTCCGCAACAAGTAACAATTTATTTAAATTACAAGGAATCACAAGGTATCCGCACAACGGCACAAAGTATACGCTTTGATGGCCAGTACGGGCAAGTTCCACAAAATAAAGAGCTTCGTAAAGGGAACTTAGTCACACTACCTCTCATATTAAAAAATATGAAAATACAGCTTTCTAAACAGGTTCTCATTTTTTAAAGTTCCTGTCAAAGCTGCCTATACAAATTCATAGAAATTAACCAAAAAACAATAAGTTGAAATGGGTTCCTGCCATCCTCGGAAAGACGCGGAAGTCACAAACGGTGAAATGTAAACAGTATGGCTTTAGCCTTTAGGGATGCAATACGTTTATGATATTTATGTTTACTTCTAAATTCGAGCAAGTTTCGATTGCGTTAGAAACACTAAAAGTAGAATACATTTTTAATTATTTATAAGTTCCCATAAGATAACTATAATTTGCAAGATCCTGAGGTTACGTGCTCCTTTAAGCGTTTTCTAATTAGCAATACCTTCCCTGGAACAGTAATATTAAAATATTAAATTTATAAATCGACAGTGAGCTGAAAGCTCTGGGTATATTGCGAGTGGAATGGTATGCGTGGCCTTCACCACACAGATTGTCCGTATTACATTGCTTGATCGTGCGTCAATGACTCACCACATCGCACAACCAACACACACACAATCATGCACATCATGCGGCGATTAGCGACAAACCAAGAGCGAGTCTACTACTCCGAGACACGAGCTAACTTTGCGAAATGAAAGCAAGTGCCCCTGGAGCTAGACTACCCGCAACAATATGACAATAACTTCTAAGATATTTGATTTTGATGAAATTTTAGGACGTTCTTAAATATAATATTATGTAGAGACCCAATTTTGTATTTTTGTGATAACTGCATTTTCAATTACATTTTATTCAATAACTCTTTTTTTTACGCACTAATAATATAAACGAAAAACTAGGACCCTAAACAAAATATTCTTTAATATGATTTAGATTTTATTCCTAAAGTGGCAGAAGTCTGCGACTCCCGAGGCCTCTTAACATCTTTAGCAGTAGGCTAGATCCCCAGTCATTGGTCTACTGGCGTGACAATTAGAAGTCATCTTGAATAGGTCAGTTTGTATGTTAAAGTAGGTTGTAGCGACTTGTAGCCCAAACCTTTAATATACCTGTCAGGTTGACAGGTGAGCATATTAGCCATTTACAACAAATGATTACTAAATTCCCTTATGCAATATTTTTTTTTTCTGTTTGTGCATTCCCATGCTGCACAAGCTAAAACCATATCAAACAATCCAGAAAAATACTTATTCCCATTTAAAACATAATGTAAAGCATAAATTAAAACGCCAAAATGCCGTCTTGAATAGGTCAGATTGACGCTTCAATTTGCTACGCTATCGTCTGTACGGACGTATTTGAGAGGCGGGATCTAGCCTTCTATAGATGTTAGATATCATTGACATTGTTTATTCGAGCGCTAAGCGCGATACTCTGATCCGGGAGGTCCCGGTTTCGAATCCCGTCGTGATCGACAAACAATCCCGACTGAAGGTTTTCCCGAGGTTTTCCTCAGTCGTATATGCTGCTTCCAGGCGATTAAAGAGGAAAAGTCCATTAAGCAAACCATTTTGTTTGTAGGGAAGTATTTTAGCTCCCGAAACCAGAGGCGAGCTCTAGCAGTCGTCGTCGGCAAACCCTTTTTATTCCATTGACGAACTCTACGACGACGACGATCATGACAACACGAACGATGACAAAGACAATGACGACCGCGACGTGAGAACCCCCTTTCCTCCCCGTTATCCTCTTACTAACTGTAACTGGTTCTGACCAACATGGTATTTTCCTCTCCTATTCCCCTTGGCCTTAAGTGGTGCATTATGACCTAGCGGTTGACGCGCCCTTAATCCAAACTAACTAAAACTAAACTAAAATGTCCTTCTCATCAACAAGAAGTCTAGTTTTTAGTTTGGTGAACCCTGCCCTGGGGAATGATCTCAACAATGAGAAAGTGTGCGTATGTGAGCCTAAGTTTGTTATCTCCCGCGAGTGAGCTTCTCACGTAGTCCAGAGGCGAGGCCTATTACTCGCTTGAGTAACCAGGGAGCGATAGGATAAGAAGCTTTCACGAAGCACCATTAGTATTAGTTACAAAGAAGTACGGATTCAGCCAGAGCTTAGTACATTAGTGAGAGAAGTTACTTCTTACGACGACCTCTCCCCCTCCCCTTCACTGGACGACCACCCGACTTCGAGGAAGACCACGACGTGAGAGACCCCTTTTTCCTCCCCCTCTGGGTCGTCGTCGGGGAACTTCCCCCTCCCTTTGACTACCTCCCCGACGGCGACGACAATGACAACACGGACAGATGATGACACAGACGGAGACGACCACGACGAGGGGGAACCCCTGCCCTCCCCATACGCTTGTGGCTGGTTTTGACCAGCACAAGCCTGTCCACCCCTTGTCCCCCCGCGTCATCCCTAACGTCCCTCCCTTCGTCTCGATTAGCCGAGTTGCATAAATATGAGACGTAAAGCAATATCCAATCCAAATCCTCCCCCTACCAGTGGCTGGTTTTGACCAGCATGGGACTTTCATCCACATATCTCCTGGCTAGAGTGGCACAGTATGACCTAACAGAACAGTTGACGCGTCCTTAATCAAATAAACTTTTTAACAATTTTTAAATTTCAATGTCATCAATATTACCTCGGCCGCCTTCCGCGCAACTTCTGCCGTCTGCCTACGCACATTTCGCAGCCGCTTAAATGCAGCTTCATGTGAAACTATTGCGTTTTCACACGGACGATTACGAAACAAAATTAATATTGACAAACAGCATCTCTCTAAAACATCATAAATATATTTTAAGAATATATATTTTGATATTATTTAAAATCTCACTCTAAAATAAATTTATGAATATAGGATGTTTTGTTTTCGGCGCGCAATGAAAGTAGTGCTTCGACGCAGGGGCGTAGGAAATATGTCTCAGCAAATGTCGAGGCGGCGGTGCGCACTAGATTGTTGAAGACTGCGAGACAAGCGACGGTATGGACGCCTCACAGAGCAGCTCAGCAGAGACAGATGTGGTTGTGTATTTAGCCATGGATAATATTGAATATCGACACAATATTACGAACTGTTTAATAGAAGACAATTAGTTGAGTTGATTTGTATCTGATAGATTTGAATTCGTTGAACAGCAAGCCTGTTCTCTACAGAATGCTTGGTGGCTTTGCTTCGATGTACGCCTAGGCTACAAGGAAGGCAAACAGTTTCTGTACTGGAATGTCACCTATGGCTGGTTCTAGCCAGCATAGGACTTGTATCAGTTTGAATTAGTTTTTAACCCTGAACCACTTCCCTATTCTGAAAGTGGCTGGTTCTGTCCAGGATGCTTGACACCTCCCTGTGTCCCCTGGGTCTCCGCAGTGTCAGGGCCCGGGGCAGAATTGGCCCAGAGCATGGAACTGCTAATGGTACAAGGCGAATTAAGAGATAAAGTCCACCTCGCAAACATAAGCTGGTAAGAGGAGTAGTTTTTTACACCCAGAAACTAGAGGCGAGTTCTGGCAATCGACGTCGGGGACCCCTCCCCTTTCCCTTGACGACCTCCCCGACGACAATGACAATGACACAACGAAAGATGACAAAGACAATGACTACCGCGACGTAAGAATCCCTCCCCTGGTTCTCCAGTGTTAGGGCCCGGGGTAGATGTCGAGAGTTGGTACAAGCAACGATTGTTGGATTTGCAACAGGAATCTTGGGATGTGGTTGCAAAATAACATATTGCGTAGTGTGATGCCCACACTGACTTATAACATTTGTCCTACTAGTCTCAACTCTCACGTAGGGATGAGGTGAAATTTTCCAGAATACGAATAGTGGGCAGTACATTTTTTAAATATAAAAAATCAGAAATTTTCATAATTAATATCACGATCAAAAGGCTTGAACAATTAGTATAAAATCCCGTCTACAATTAATAACTTTTAAAGTTGTCATTTGAGTGTAGTATTATGCCATTGAACAGGATGTCTTTCACAAGTAATTAACCTATCCCAATGCCGAGTAGAAGTTCTATCGTAATATGTAACGGCGACAAACCTAAAATATTATTTAATGAAAAACCCTTCACATGTTTCATTAAAAAATCCTTTTGCTGTCACTATTATCTCTATCATTTCGTTTCTTTTTATTAAACGTAAAAACAACAGCATTTAAAACACATGCCAAACTCAATTATTTAACTAACAATATCACAAGCGGCGCAGTATGACCAATCTACTTGAAGCGCCCAAAGTTTCTCAGGTCGTCGTCTCATTGTTTCCATTATCTTGAGATGAACATCGCCTGTGAATGAGAACAGACAAACTAGTCTCTTTTCTTATCGTCTATGCCAGTGGTTCCCAAACTGTGGTACGCGTACCCCCAGGGGAATGCGGGGAGTTTCCAGGTGTTAAGCAAAGAAGTCCAGCATAACCAAATATTATTTGGTAATGTATCATTAAAATCATTCATATTTGTGAACAGCTACTAACTTGTTAAAAACATATCAATGCTGTCTGTCAAAGCTTTGGATATAGCGTTCGGTATCATTTTGAGTCTAAATGCACTTATCTCATGAGTTACAATTTCGCTCAAACTGGAAAACGGCGGGAAATGTCGACTGTTGTTTGTTTATAGAAGGGAATGGTACGTGGTTGAAGCCAAACTACTCAGGGGGCACAGTGGCTGGAAGGTTTGGGAACCACCGGTCCATGCGAACAGTTTAATAAAGATTAATATACAAATCATCAAGATCACTCACGCTTCTTGTTGCGTTGTGAACGCTTGGCGTCCCCCGTCTGGGCCCGGGGAAGAATCTGCCCAGAGCATGGCTCTGCTAATACAAGGCGAGGAAAGAGATAAAGTCATCTAGCAAATATCAGCTAGTATTAGATTAGTACTCCCTGAAACTAGAGGCGAGCTCTGGCCGACCTCACCGTGACACCACGAACGATGACGAAGACAATGACGACCGCTACGTGAGAACCCTCCTTCCTCCCCCTACCCGTGGCTGGTTCTGACCAGCATAGGCCACATCCCCTAGGATAGAGTGGCGCATTATGTCCTAGCGGTTGATGCGTCCTTAATCTAATAAAGTAAACTGAACTAAACCCTGACGTGTGTCGCCCGCGCCCTATGTATAGCATAATTTCCTCGAGTTCTCTTTGTATTAATTCAAATGCACATCTCCGGTACCACTGCAGCCGGCGGCGTCGCCTCTCCTAGAATAGAAATGCATTTTAAGATATCTTAAATATTAACAAAGGTTAAATCTTTTGACGAAAATGAAATTTAATCCAATTACGCATTTGTAATTATTGCATTTTAAATATAAAACAAATTAACTGCCGATGCTTTCAAATCGTGATCCATTTTTTTAATGTCTAGATTTGCGTCGGTATTCGTATTTTTCATTTTCTTATTAGTATAATTTTGTGTACGTACTCGTCATTCATTTTCCTCGTTTCATATTTTTCGTATGTTTTATAAACTAAGAAAACAATATTATAAGCATCAAAACCATCCATAAACTTATTTAATTAACTTAGAATAACACGGGGCCGCAATATGACCTAACCGTTGAAGCGCCCTAGATTCTCACACGTAGTGCTGATTTAGAACCTGCTCTTGCCAACACAAACGATGACAAAGACGATGACGACCCCCCCCCCATTCCTCCCCCTACCCGTGGCTGGTTCCGACCAGCATGGGGCTTTTCCTCCCCACAACCCCTAGGCTAGAGTGGCGCATTATCACTTGACGGTTGACGCGCCCATAATCCAAATAAAGTAAAACTCAGACCTATTCACACATGGTTTTCATGGGCACATCCGCACATGTGTACTTGGCCGTGTCATGTCTGATGTTGTGCTAGAACAAGATTTAAGTAATGTGAGCTGGCAGTTTATCGTTCTATCATATCTTACTTGCAAGCTCACTCAAGTGTTAAAGCTGAACTTTTAAAATAATATTGCCAATTAAGTATTGGCAGACAAATATTGACACTATTGTGCAGTGCGTAGCGTTCCCGCAATCCTTTTTATACGCGCCGAGACCCGGCACCTCCACCATAGGTTTGGTGGAGGTGCCGGGTAGGACTTTAAAACATCTACAAGCGAATGTAGTTAAGAAATACAATTCCTTGGTCTAGGACTAACTATTCTCCTTCGTTGTAAGATATGTTTGTCCTGACAAGACATAGCATCGTACAGGTCCCACTTCTGCGTTGGTTTGGCTGCTGAGCCGCTCAGAGGTGGTTTCGTGACAGCCTCCGTTCTCGGGTGTAGCTCGCTGAACAAAACATTCTTGAGTGACCATGTCTGTGTCCCGTGGCTGGTTCTGACCAGCATGAACATTGAACGCCCTTCTCCCCAAACCCACTAGAAAATAAGATAGAGTGAAGCATTATTATCGAACGGTTGACGCGCCCTGAATCCAAATAAACTATAAAGAAGACGACGCCCATGACAACACAAACGATGACAAAGACGATGACAACCACGGAAACCTCCCTTTCATTCCCCCACCCCCTACGGAGGCTTGTTCTGACTAGCAATGGGACTTTAAATATCAACTATATAGGTTTCAAATGTAAGGCTTTCGCGGCCCGGTAAATAATTTACGCAATTAATTGGTCGGGACATTTCGCTGCGTCGAATCTGCTTTAATTGATTTTGACGTTTCAGCCCAACTGTGTGGGCTATCCTCCAAAACAAAAAAAAAACAAAATAACAACAACAAAACAAACAGTTACCATGATCAGGCTCCGCCTTCTATAAAATTGTATTTAATTTTTATGAGGTCTTCTTCACAACCAGATTAACATCACATTTGAGAATTTCTGGTGCGTATCCCCGAGATCTTACTCCCGGTTTCCAATACAGGCCTTCTCGTCCTCCCTGTCCCGGAACTGGATCAGCCCCAAGAAAGTGGAGTTTGACGGAGTGATCGAATCCTCCTCCACCCCCTCTTGGTTAGAGTGGGGCATTATTACCTAACGGTTTACGCGCACTTCAGCGAAATAATTGTACAATACACACTGATATCGCCCGTGAATGAGGTAAGTTCTTAAACTGGTACGAACTTTGGCGCGGTTGACAAGCACCGACTAAGTATATAGCGTCGGGTCTCTAACCACATTATGCACTCAATGGTTTTAGTTTTTAACGACGTCAACTCCCGGAAATTGTTTGGGAATAAGTTACATCGAATCAAATACAATTGCGAACAAACAAACAATTGCTTGTGTGTTGCGTTCCTCGTGTGGATTGGACAGTTGGAACGTTGTCAGCTCCAACTGCAATGATGTTGCCAGGTGGCCGGGGGCGCTCGTGAGGTTTCATTGCTCGGAGGGAACTACCAGACTCACTGCTATAGAGTTGTAATCATTGCTGCATGTCATCATATGGATGTTGAGTGTGGAGGTTCAGTTATTTACCAAATAATGCGCGCACAGCAGCCTTGTCGATTCTGTCGTTACGTGACAAACAGCAGCCTCTTCCAAATATGTTGTTTCGCTGGCGGGTCATTATTCGCTCGTCAATGCAACAGCGTTGATAGGTTATTTCGGAAATAAAGAGTCAGCCACTGAGATTCCGTCGAATTTAGTTTCAAGTAAATATATCACCATAATTTTAGTTTCTTGAATTAAATATCAAAACAACATACAAAACATAAATATAACAAACACAAATTTTAAACTTTCATTATCACATTCGGCGCAATATGGCCTACTCGGTGAAGCGCCCTAGTTTCTCACGTCGCCGTCAGTCTATTTGTTCAATAGGACAGAAAATAAACCACATTTCCCAAATCCTAATCGTTTATTAGTATAAAGCCAATTTGAAGTGTAGAATTAGTCTTAAGTAAATCATAGGATAATTTATTACACGTCTAACTCACGTACATCTCTTAACCAGAGAAAATGTTGTTCCCAGATGTGATACGTACATCATGCTTGAAGAATATACCATTATGATGCCTTGCGCACGCAATTTGATCTCTCCCAATCATATGGTGTACATCTATGTTATGAAAACGGCGCAAAACTTACTAAATTTTTCATTCAAAGTAAGTTATTTAACGAAAGTTAATTCACACCATACACATTTCGACCCGAGCAAAAAAATGGTAATCGTGAAATGCAATTCAAGAGGTAAAGTCCACCTCGCAAACATTAGCTAGTAAGAGCGAAGTATATTGCTCCCCGAAAATAGAGGCGAGCTCTGGCAATCGTCGTCCGGGACACATCCCCTTTCCCTTGACGACCTCCCCGGCGACGATGACACTGACACAACGAAAGATGACATAGACGATGACGACCGCGACGTGAGAAATCCCCTTTCTCCTACAAAACACACAACCCTTGATCTTATTAGTACAAGAAACTTTTTTCAAACCAACTGATAACCCTACGGTTAAGGATTATACAATCTACCGTAAGGATTATACGGGAGGTGAACGTGCACAGGGAGGTGTTGCCATTCTGGTGCATGACTCAGTGTATACAACTCAAATTCTATTGACAACTCGCCTTCAGGCCGTCGCCGTTACAGCTAACATTCCAAATTCTTTCCCACACTTTGCTGTATTTACATTCCATCACCATCATTGATTAGCAGGCGCGATCTGGAGGCATTGTCGGATCGACTACATGGACCCGTAATCTTGGGTGGTGATTTTAACGCTCACCATACTGACTAGAGGATCAGTAGTTTCTGATCAACGGGGTTGTGTTGTAGCAGATTTTCTACAACACAATGATGTTTCATTGTTGAACACGGGCCAGATGACACATTTCACGTCACATTCTGGCACTTTTTCGGCCATAGATTTAGTCATGTGTACACCATTGCTATCGCTTGATCTCGAGCTAAATGTGCTTGATGATTTACATGGAAGTGATCATTTTCCAATTCAAGTGAATGTATTAAACTACAATAGGCCACACAATCCAGGTCAGGGATGGAGACTTGCGCAAGCCGATTGGGGAAAGTTCCAGGAACTTAGTGAAGTCTCTTTGCTCAAGGTGGACTTTACTAGTTCTCGTGACCCCAACGTGCTTGTCAATATGGTTAGTAAATGCTTGCTCGATGCAGCATATGCCAGTATACCACTGACTAGTGGTGAACCACGACGTCGTGTCGTCCCCTGGTGGAACAAAGATTGCGCTTTGGCCATCAAGGCAAAGAAAGCAGCTTTTAAAAAATTAAATACATTTCCTACATTTGAAAATTTAATCAATTTCAAGCACGAGAGAGCGAAAACGAGACGAATTATCAAACATAGTAAGAGGCAGTCATGGCAAGAGTATGTATCTTCTATAAATTACAGCACCTCTTCCACGATGGTGTGGAAAAGGATTAAATCAATTAGTGGACGTCAGGTAAACCATCCCCGCTATCAAGGATGGGCATAATTACTACTCCCAGAGTGGC
>JAMZAV010010119.1:0-31253 GCA_024449915.1 Sweltsa coloradensis
AGGGCGGGCAGAAAGGGGCCCTTTCTTAGGGGTTTTTTACCGGTTGAGTGAAGGAATGAGGTTTTGCCTCCCTTTTATTCCCGTTTTCTCGGAGATTTGGATCGTAGGCCTCGTGATGTTGATTCCCCACATGGTTGACCATAAAAATATCTTGTACCTTTAGAGCCTTCAGCCATGATGTTTTTGTCTCTTTTATTTTTTATGACGGGTGTCCTACCTTCATCCTCAAAATTCTGCATCATTTCTTGATGTATTTTAAGGGAATTATGGACCAAAAAACTAGTTTTAATCCTTATTTGTCTTTAAATCCAATAGTAATATAACATTTATGATATTTTACAACGAAAACTTAAAATAAGAACCAAAAATAGTTTTTTGGATGTTTATTATTACAGTACCTGTATGATCACATTCGGAGTACTGCACACCAGAGACTAAAGACCTTGTGGGTCCTGAGCCCGAGGACCCAAAATATGTCTGAAGAAGGAAGTGACGAAGTTTGAAATTCTATACCCCAACAGCCAGCCAGCACTGCCGGAAAGCCTAAAAAGAAAATTCGAACCAAGGAAATTTTGGTTCAAAATAGTCACCCCCGAGAGAATGTTGTTCACAATTTACACAAGGGAGCTAATTTAAACAACATGGGGGCTTTGTTGTTTACCGGCAGTCAATGGTATGGAAACGGATGCGGGCATCTAGTAAACTTGGCAAACTTCAGCCAGAAGTTTGTTGGAATCATGAAACGAGTGAAGTCTACTTGTTGCAATGCAGACTCACTCGGTCTTGATATTTGCCCCAATCTCTTGATGAATGTGTTGTTATGCTTGTTGTTATGTTGCTGTAAACTGCAGTTACTTGAAGACGAGAATATATTAACATGAGTGGCATGCACAGAGTCATTACCATAATGGCGACACCCCCCTATGCACGGTCACCACCGTGAAGTCGAGACGGAATATTGTGTAGTGTTTGAATTTTGGATTGTCAGTGAGTTTAAAGAGATTTTTCATGAAGTAGAATGACTTAATTTTTGTCTGTCTCCAACAATGATTTTCAGTTCTTCTCCGGTTTGTGTAAAACCTCGACAATTCCAACGAGTGAAGATGGCTATAATGTGGGTGGTGTTTGAAGTTTGAAAAAATACATAGGGGGGGGTTTTTTTGTAACGAGTGTGGTATCCAAGAAGCTAGGTGATGAGTGAAGACTTGCTATTTACATCCATTTAAGTTTCTCGGAATAGTTTCCGGATTCTGGTCCATTAGCGGGTCGGAAACCATGTCTTCTTTCGAAGAACTGAACTTTTTTCAAACCATTTTTTGTTTTTTGTGCCAATATTTTATTGATCCGTTTAAGAACAACCAGGGGGAATGAACGAATCCACTGTTGTCAGTAAACATTTCACAGTTCCTCGGAATAAAGTTATGGACTCCTCCACTTCGACTGAGTGTGGGTCAAGCCCCTGAACCACGGTCCAATTTTGGGTTCAGGTCTTGCAACGACGGTATTTTTCCCCCCGCGCGCACAAAATTTGCGCTGCGTGTAGGCGGGCCATGGTAGCGCCACGGAAGCCCGCTGAAGTAGCTCATTAAAATTGTAAAACGAATCTACACGCACGTAGAGATTTAATTGATACAATTATAATTTTGAGAACAAAATGGGTAGAAAGTGCTTTGTGCCTCTTTGCAATACTGGGTACAAGAGTTGTAAGATTCAATTATCACTTTTTAAAGGGCCGTCATGCAAAATAACTTTGGAAAGTGGAAACGAAGTATTCCACTTAGTGATCGAGCGTTCACATCTGATGATTTCGTGTGCGAAAAACATTTTCAAAACCGAGCGATATCATCGTGAAAAAGTGTTGGGAGAGATTAATGGAGTGATATTGCAAAGGTATGTATATTTTCGTAATCCTTTGATTTTGAAGTCGTCTTAAAGCCTAGGCCTAGGATCTGGATCTTCCTCCCAGGCAACTGAGATGAGAGATAAGTATTTCCTCTCCATCTGCTAGGTGGCCCTAGGACTAGGCCTAGTCTTGGACACAAAATTAAATGGCAAAAACTTAAAACTACGGTGATAGTAAACCAATTGTGGGTGAGATCTCATCATAGCCAATTTTTTATATGACTCATAAGGGCCCATGAGACTGTTCAGAGAGATTGCAAAGTTTGATTCCTGTTACTTGCTATTCTGACTGAAGGTTTTTCTCAGAATGTTTAAGTGAATGTTGGTAGGCCTATGGCAACTTTAGTTGCAAATGTAGCCCATGAAGCTTTTTCCCAAATAATTTTAAAAATAAGACCAATGAATAGCATCTACTTTAGCTTAGTTAAATTACAATTGTAGGCCTAGGCTTACATTACCGGTACTACTTGTAATTCACCCAATATACCCCTACCTCAGATTAAGCAAACTTGACAAATTCGTATCAATGCCTAAGACTAGGTACATTGATGATGAGTAAATAAAGTGGATAGTGATCGACATAGCCTAAAGCTAAACACTCTAGTAGGCATCAGTTGTAAAAAGTTCATAAAGCTTATGATTTTATTGCTGTGTCCTCACAGACCTTATTGGAATAATTATTTTTATAGCTGTTAGTGTTAATAAACAATCTAATGTAAATAAAAACACATTAGTATCATTGTAATTTTAGCGATTTCATCTTCTAATTTGTTAGGCCTATACTTACCAAACAGCACCTGAAACTTACCGCTAAAAGAATGCCCCGCCCCAAAATTACTATTAATTTTTTTTTAATGTACAATGTGATGTGTACAGGCTATTATTCTCTGTGTACTTTTTAGGTGCCATTAAAATACCCAAAATTAAATTGATGCCATGCCAACAATATTTGAAGGGTGTCCAAAATATTTATCAAAACCACAATATTCAAAGGGAAGCGACCAGCAATCCGGGAACCTCTCATTCCCCTCAAAATGCTCAAAGTTGACAATGACATAAGAAAGGGCTACCTGATACTACAGCTGGGAAAGCTTACCCGACATTTTTTACCACCCCTCCACCTACTGATCAACTTTGGTGAAATAAGTGAGACTAAAATTGAAGATGAAAATTTAAGGGAATGGGTTCCTGAGATTTGGAAAAAAACCCAAGTAATCCCTCTGCCAAGCAGTTCTTTTGGGCTTTCCACCAAACAGAGCTAGGGGGCCAAAAAATGATTGTGTATTCCGAGGGACGGAAATGCAGAAATGGCATGCCTGAATACTACAAGCAAGTGATTTTGGAGCCCGATTACAATATTATGAAACCCAAAATTGTAATATCAAACAAAATAATAGATCTGCAGACCGTCAATGAGATTACATCAGTGAACATGACAATCGATACCCCCTGTTCACGAAATTTCTTGGAAACATCATAGAGAAAGTGACAGGCAACAGTTTGTTGTGGAGGGCCAACAGTGAAGAATTTCCTAGTGAAAGAGTAAGTTTACAGTCAGCTTCCACTCAAATGGGAACCCGGAGACATAATTTATGCCCAATTGTGTTGCCCAATGAAAATGACAAGCAATGTCTTATTTTGTAGTGGGCTTTTAAAAAACTTTGAATTCCAAGTTGGCAAAAAAGAAGAGTAATAGTAATGGAGTACGACTGCGCTGCCCTTCAACTATGTCTGTAAAAAATAAAACGGGTATACAAAAACTACGTAAAGCAATAAGATTACAGCGACAAGCGAGGATGAGACTGCAGCGTAGAAAAAAGATTCTTGAAACAGAGTTGCAGGTTTGTCAATTTTATTTACATAATCGTATAATATATAAATTATTAGTCTTATGTTCACCATTGCTACCTAATGTAAGCCTACCTAGGTAATATTACAAATGTACCTAAAACAACCATTATTATTTGTCATATATTAATATCAGTCCAGTTTTGTTTTTACGTTGTCCTTTATTAGGCCTTCTTTTTAAAATAATATTATTTTTATGCCTTTCTAGGACCCAGAAATGATTTACAATTTATTGTTGACCTCACTTAGTTTATCCAATGTAAAATTTAAAAAAATGCCTCATCACATGTTTTATTGGAAAAAAATCATGTTGTGGTTACAACATTATTTATTGATCAGGCTGTTGTGTTGCAGTAGTCTATTATTTGTCAGAACAACGTTTCAAAGACCCTTCTCTCAAGGACTTAAATCATCATGATGGTCATCCCCTTGACTTAGCCTATCGAAGATGGCAGATAAATTTAAAATACCCTCACAACAGAAAAGCTTGATGAAAAAAATCATCAACGGTTGCTCTGCACACACATAGGCCCTAATAAAATATGTTTTATTATTCATGTTGTTCCTCAGGCTGCTCAAGATAAAATGATGATATAAAAGAGGAGACCTTGGATGAAAAAAATGAAAACAAATTTACTTACCATTAAACCAGCAACTTTTAGTAAAAGAGTGTATTCATATTGGGAAATACTCGAACAAGTCAAGTCGAAGATACAGCCCAGACTGGATACTGTTATGTCTCCTTCTCCACATAAGAAGCCCCTCTGCAGATTCATTTTTAAAACTCAAGAGATATTAACCATTGCCCTGTGTCCCAAACCGTACGATCCTATTTAAGTCTAGTTAATACAGACTGCGGTTTTTGATGAAAAGTTTTTTGAAGCATTTAAAATGAAACTTTCCAAGAAAAATATGCAGCAACGTAGGGGTATGTTAGTATTTTGACGAAATTCAAGTAAGTTATGAAACACATTTCAAATGCTATTGAGCTGTTATGAGAGTTGACATTTTTTTTTTAACTATATTACTTGCAATTTTCTTTTTTAGGTGCGTACTACTGCTGCGTGACTGTACAAAACATGAAAAATTTAAGGTTTAGTAGACTTTGGAGAAGGTGAAGCAAAAGCTACAACTACGACGAAAATTTGCTGACCACGGCCTCGTATTAATGTTTTAAAACCTTTTTTCCGATAGCTATACGCAACCAATTGCAGTGTTTGCATCAAAGAACAGCACGAAGAGCACTGTGATTGCACGCTCCGCCCCCCAACCATCCCTTTCTTCTAAACCAACAAGACATCTCCAAATCCCAAAATATTATTAACTCATAATCCTATGATACTTGCACTTAATGTTTAATCGGTCAACAACAAAATGGAGGAACTCGAACAATTTTTCAGAGTCAATCTCCCGAAGTTATTTGTTCTCAGAACATTGGCTCACCCCCGCATCTAGTACTAAATTCTGCATGCCGGATATGCAAACATTACAATTTATGCTAGATCTAATAATCTACATGGTGGGGTAGCAATCCTCTCTAAACCACACCTAAACATAGAGCCAATACTAGGCCTAGAGTCAAACTGCTCTGAATTTTGGATTTTGAATGTACGGGTTTGGGCCTTTGGCATCTACCATACTGCCGCTCACCATACTGTCCATATACAGATCTCCATTAGGAAAAACTCTCAATATTCTTAGATAAACTAGAAGAGACCCTTATAAACGTCACAAAACGATTCCCTAAGGCAAAATAGCCCTATGCGGCGACTTTAATATTGATCTTCTTTCCAAATCACGAGCCCGCGACCTATTCCTCGACCTATACACTCATTTAACTTACACGAAACAATTTCTAACACCCACCCGTCCCACTTGGGTCAAGTCAGCCCATTTATCGACAACATCATAACCTCTCTAGACCCTTCCCTTTACAAAACAAATACCCTTCACCCACACATCTCAGACCATTGTGCCATAACCATCCCAACTCAGTTCGCCCATAAATGCCTCTCCCCCCCTTGGGTTTCTCTAGAATATTTAGAAAACGCAATACAAATCACTTTATAAATTTACTTAGTAGTGAAGAATGGTCTGACTTGCTGACTATGACCGATACCAACCAGATGTTAAAACAATTCTTAATGATCTTCTTACATTATTTTTAACACAGCATTCCCCTTGGTTAGGCAAAGGCAAAAGAAAAAAAAAACCCCTAGTTCGTGGTTATCAAACAGCCTAAAGCAGAGGGCCAACAACTGCGACGATTAAAATACCATTGCAAACATTCCCCAACGCCCATCAACAAAAACATGAGTATCGTACTTTAAAAAAAAGGTCATGCACTTAACATCAGACAAGCTAAACGACAACATCTTTGATCAGGTTATATCTTCTGCAAATAACATATCGAAAGCTACATGGCAGATTATCAATGCTCAAACAAAGGCCCCTAGTCCTAAAAATCAACTTACGATCAACATTAGCGGAATTCCAAACTCTGACCCAAAAGAAATATCAAATCATCAAAAATGAGTTCTTATCAATGCGGGTTATAAACAGTCGACCTCGACAAAAAACCAATCACCTCATTCCTGGGTCATCGAGAATAAGCAGGAAATTAATTCAATTTTTCTCCATCCAACCACCCATCATGAAGTAGCCGATATCATCAAAACACTGAATAACAAACATTCTGCAGGCTTAGACAATGTTCCTGGATCTGTTCTTGCAAAATGTGGAAGTATTATATCTCACCCACTAGCATTTATCATCAATTCCTCCTTTTGCACAGGGACCTTCCCCTCCAAGCTCAAAGAGGCCAAAGTAATACCATATATAAGCACAAAGGTAACAACCGAGATCCAACAATTATAGGCCAATTTTCCCTTAACCTCCTCTTTCTCTAAAGTTTTCGAAAAAATCATGTACTCCCTTTTGTCATCCTTCCTTTCAAAACACAATATTCTTGCAAGCAATCAACACGGTTTCCCAAAAAGGGGCAAATCAACCATAACTGCCATCTTCTCATTCCTATCTGCACTAAAACAAGGCACTCGATCATGGCGACCTGGCTATTGGATATTCTACGACTTGAGTAAGGCGTTTGATACAATTGACCATAGTTACTTCTCTCAAAACTGGAATCTCTAGGTATAAAGAGGTATAGCCAAATAGATGGATTGCATCTTTTCTATCAGACCGTTTCCAGGTAGTAGAACTTGATGATATCGATGAAATGATACAATTACTAAATTCACTCCGAACCCTTAAACCTTGTCTGTGGTGTGCCCAAGGAACGGGTCCTAGGGCCCCTTTCTTCTTACTTTTGTAAACGACATGCCCAACACATTTAACGTAGGCATACTGACGCAATTTGTAGATGACTCAAGTCACCTCTTAACTGCAACCAGAGATGGGCTTGCAGAACTCATACAACTCAAATGTCCAAGCAAACGCAATGTCGGAATACTGTAAAAAATAACCCTTTTCTCCCTTTAACCAACCAAAACAGTGTACCTTAACTTCCACTCCACCTCTAGCCCCCTCAGAGTAGTCCCCTAATTCGCATTGATGGCAAAAAACCCTTATGAGAGCTGACAACGTGAAATTTCTTGGCATTACCCCTCTCGGAGAACTTTATTGGTCTGCTCATATCGAAAGAGTATGCTCCAAAATAAATAGTGGGTGTTTTATGCTCAGGAGGATGAAGCCAATTGTTAGCAGACACATATTGAAATTAATATATCATGCCCACATCCACTCGCACATCTCATACGGGCTTCTATTCTGGGTATGTCAACAAGCTAATCTTCTTTTTACTCCAAAAAAAGAGCATACGCATCCCTACAGGATTCCTCATGGCAGAGATCCTGCCGTAAAATCTTCCCCAAATTAAACATTTTACCTGGTAAGTACCCTTAACAAATTGCCGCTATTTTTGTACGTACACATTCAAAAATACTTTCCCAAAAACTCATCCACCATACTTATAACACCCGTGCAATTTCTATAAAATCCATGTCCCCCACATAAAACCTCGCAATATTCCCAAAGGACCCATATTTCCTGCCTCTCCATTACAATAAACTGCCAAAACACATCAGAGACATCAAAAATCATACCTACAATTTTATTAGCCCAAATTAAAAGCATTTCCAGTAGAAGAGCCATTTACTCACTAAATGAATTCCTAACGATTAACTTGTCCTCCTACAAATTCCCTTATAGATCGTACTATAAAGGCTAGCCCTACACAAAAATTTTAAAATTCAATAATAATACCTTTCATAAATCATATATCATAGGATAGGCTACTTTTTATCAATTTCATTTTTTTTAATTCAATACTCAAATTATTCAATTCAAATAACTTCAATTCTCAATACCGGTACTAGTATACCATACTAGTACTAGGCCTATAAAGTATAAAATTAACTTGATTCTCATTGAAATTCTCTTCTATTTGATTATTTATTTTATATTTAGTAAATTTATAAATTTACCTTTTTCTCCACTACAAACTTTCCCTTATAGATCCGTACTATAAGCCCTACACGTAATTTTTAAGTTCAAAACTAATCCCTATTAAACATAAAACAATAATACATAATCATATCATACCATATGCTAGCGTTTTATATTATTATACATCCTAATGAACATCGTATTGTATTATATCATATCGATAACTCATTTCATTTTTTTATTTCATTATTGAATAAATCAATTCAAACAACTTCTATTCTCAATACTTTTATACTATACTAATAATACATATAACTTGATTAACATAAAATACACATTTTATTTGATTATCCATTTATATTTAGTAAATTTTTAAATTTACCAGTCCACTACAAAAATGCCCCTTATAGATTCGTACTATTACACGTATATATTTAAAAACAATACTAATTCCATTTCATAATCATTATATCATATCAAATGCTAGTGTTTTATATTATTATTCATCCTAAATAACATCGTATTGTATCATATCAAACCAATTACTCATTTCATTTTTTCATTTCAATACTCAATTAATCTATTCAAACAACTTCAATTCTCAATACTATAGTATACCATACTAGTAATATACATATAACTTGATTCACATGAAATATGCATTCTATTTTATTATTCATTTTTTACCATGTTTTAGCATTGGGAACTATTCACTCCCTCTTCACGAAGAGGTGTATACTTGTACCATGTATTAGTCTTAAGTGAATAAAGATCTACTCTACTCTACTCTACTACTTAAAAGCAATAATTCTACTGGAAAAAGCTGGTGCCAAAATTGATGCAATTGTTTGCGATGGGGCAGCCACTAATAGAGGCATGTGGAATCAGTTGGGTGTCAGTGGGAAACTAGAGAGCTCTAAATGTTGGTTTGAACATCCTGTCGATGAGAACAGAAAAGTGTGGACTGTCTCTGATGCACCGCACCTTATAAAATGTATAAGAAATCGGTTACATAATCAAAAATCATTGGCGTACAATGGATTGGGCCCAGAAAGAGCTTCAGCACTTCCCGGATTTCATGTATTCACTGGTGCTGACAACACAGGTGCATTTCATGGAAAGGGATAGCTTACGTGTTGGAAAGTTTTCGAAAATACTGAAGCTCAAGTTATCTCTGCATTTACTGAACTAGGCAAATCTACTGAGCTCAAAGAATGTGTTACAACTGGCTTAGAACTTTTTGTTTGTCAACTATACTCTCCATTGACAAAGCTCAAAGTAACTGCTGACCTGCGTTGGTGGATGTTCAACAAAAAGGGTTGTGAGTCTTCGAAACTTCCCCCTACAAAGCAGCATTACATCAAAGTATTCTATCATCAGTCCTGGATCTGGAACAACGACAATATCGCCAACCACGAACGTTTGCCTCCAGAAAACTACGGATGGATGCTGGAGAATGATAATTCGCGAGACTTTCAACTCAGAATGACAACACTACCTCCTGCGCCAACTGCCATTATAGAACTTGTAAAATGCAGCCGTTCTAAATCAAGATGTGCATCGTGGTGCAGCTGTAACTCCCACGTATTACGATGTACGGAGTTATGCCAATGCACAACCGAAGACGAGGATAACATTTGTTTGAACTCTGTACCCGAGACGTTGGCCGCAACATCATCAGATGAAGATGATGATGGCCCAAGATAGATTGTAAGTCTCTTTTAAACTTTCTATTCGTGTATATAGTAATGTCAAGGTAAAAATGTGTGGGATGGTGAATTTCAACCACTTGTTTAAGCAACTTTCACATATTTATTGAGCATGTAAATGGTATCAGTAAAATAGATTTTATGTTCTCCAAATCCAAAACAAGGTACAGGTCACATAGAGGGTTGGAAAGTATGATTGAGGGAGTAATGAAAGTGGGTACCTCGGTAGTGGTTTGAGAGGATAATAAAGTATGATCCAAAGTATGCATGATTACCCTCCTTGCGCTCACCGCTCACCACGAGAAGTAAACCATGCAAACCAGAATGTAAGTAATATAAGGACAGACGAATATGGTTTACCATCTGGGTGCCCCTTCCATAATTTAATTTACACTTATTTAGTTTAATATTTCGTTTATGTACTATTTGATTGATAAAAATGATAATTGTTAAATTACTGAAAAGTTAATAGCACCAATCGATGTTTTTTTACAAAACTGAATGAAAATGAATTTATGATATTTTCTGTGAGATGAACGATAAGAGAGTAATAAGGCAAAACGGCGTCGCGACGCCACCTGCAGTGATTCCGCCGATGTAACCCATGTCCAAAAACATTGTAAAACATACCTTAATATTATCTCGTTGACCGCTATATTCTTCCACGAATAGCCTACGAGAGCCAAAATCATACACTTTGCGCCTATGCTATAGGGAAAGATGTTTACGAAGTTTTAAAAGATCTGTGGGAACCGAAGAAGCCACATGAAAGGCCAACCACTAAGAGGGGAATACTATTTTTTAACATACAATTCTGTGTTAGTTCTTGAAGGGTGAAGTGCAGTTCTAGGAAGTGGAACAAAAAGTGTTTTGAATATTATAAATTTTCTTTAGTAGAAATAGTTTTCAATAAAACAGGTAAAGCAACCCTAACAATAATCCCACACCACCCCCCCCGGGGGAAACCCGAAAAGTAAAGATTTTACTAATTTTTAAACATTCGTAATGGGGGCCCCCCTTTGGGGCTGGTAAAGTGATGGTTAACAAATTGTCCCTTAAAATTTTCCATATTTGGGCCCAAACCCAATTTTCAAAAAACCATACTTTACACGTAATTGATCAAATGTTTTTTTTTACCCCCCCCAGTCAAAAACCAGGAAACATTTAATTATTTCGGGCGAGTCATCCCACACATTTTCAAAAGGGACTTTTAAAAGCAGGGCCCCGGTAAAATAAGGGAACAAAAAGGGTCAAATATTTTAACTGTGGAAAATGTTTGCAGGAACAAAAAGGGCCCTTTTTTTAAATGGCAACTATTTTTTTATCGTAGATGGGGCTCATCAGTTTTGTCTTTTTAGAAGGAGCCAAGAAAAAGAAAAAATTAAAACTTCATCTATCGAGGCTTCAGGCATAAATGTCATGTTTTGGGTCATCGCGAGCAAGAGTTGGGGCAAAAATTTGGCCCCTTTTTATTTGAGGTAAGTGACAATTGCGGTTTACGGGCCCCCCATATTCCCGAATTTTGTTTAAACTTTTTAAAAAAAGCTGTACCACATTAGGGAAAGAAAAAAAACCAAATGTCACAAATTAAATTTTTTAATTTGTAATCACGATCTCTTGAAAGGGTTTTAATTCAGGGGGTGCTACTACCGGGGTAAGGCCCAAATTTTTTAAAGGGTGTTACCCAAAAAAGTTTTTTTAAAAGAAAAACCCTTTTTTCCCAAATTTTAATACGGGTTGTGGGCCAAAGGGCCTCATTAAATGGCCCTTAGGCCTCCCTATTTGGGTTTTCAATGTTACAATTAGGCCTATTAAAAAAAAATTTAAACTTTTCGTATAACCTATGCTTTTGCTAACAAATAGTCCCTTTTTTTCCCATGATTTTTTTCTTGGCTTGGGGGGGCATTGGAGACCAAAAAAAAAACAGGGAAAATTCCCTCTTTTTTTTATTATATTTTAATTTTTGTCCCCAGGCCCCCCACTTAAGAATTGTTTTTTATTTAATTTTTCCCCAATGCCCCTTTCCTTGCAGTATAACCTACACAATTTTATCAAAAAAACCGGAAAAGTGTCCATCAAATTAAAGGCCCTTTTTTGTTCAAAGTAATAATTTTTAAATTATTATAGGCTAACCTTTTTTGTAACCTGTACCCCCTATTTAAGTATTGGGCTTTTTGTTTTTGTAGAAAGACTGCCTTCAAGACCTTTTTCCGAAAAATTAAGGGTTTTTCGATTTCGAATCGGGGACACTTGAAACTCACCCCCAAAATCGTACCGGTGCTTCTGGCATTTCTCGGGGCAAAAATTGCCTTTTTAGATGACAAAGAGTTTACACCCGGGGACCAACAGCAACCCCGAGACCTACGAGTACAACCCTTCCCGGGGGATCCTTTTTCCAACTGCCATCAACTAACACACGCAGTTCTATGTTTGTTGGCCTATTGGAAAACAACCATCCGAAACTTTAATCAAGAGCTATGAGGTAGTTACCTTTGGTAAAGGCCCTATAATGTCCCCAAAATACAAAGCCTCTTTTTTCCGTTTTGCGTGAACTCATTTGCCAGAGAAACTGCAGGCATGTGTTATGACTGGCTTGATTTTATAGTACCCTAAATATAAAAGGGGTATTTCCCAAAATTCCCAAAGGGATCAAGCAGAGGGAAAAGGGGGTGCTGTTAATTACGCTATTGCAAAATATGACGAATTTTTTACGGCAAAATGCAAAAAGATTTTTTTTAAAATTTTAAAAAAACCCCTGGGTGAAGGTTAACACAAACCCAAATGAAATTTTCCATTCTTGAGCCATAAGTGAAGTGCTAGTGGGGCGTCCCCTAAAGGGGTTTCTTGCAAAAATACAAAAAGGAACACCATTAAAAAAAACCCCAAGCACAGAAACCCGGGGACCTCCCCTTTGAGTGACTTGGCTCTCATCCATTTTTTCAGGTTTTTCATTTTTTTTCAACTCTCTCTATGTGTTTTTCCTTTTTTTTTTTTTCTTTGTAAGAAAAAGACAAACAAGGGGGTGGGGTAAACCCTAAAAAAGACTAAAAAAAAACATTTAACAAATGGGCAGTTTTATCGTTTAGGCAGGAGCAGATAATGAAATTTTAAAAAGTGTGGCACCAAAATCATCAAGGACGGGACAAATAAGATCAGGTAACAGTACTGGGTTTAGTAAATCGACCAAAGGGCCCAAAATACAAACCAAGTTAAGGGGGGGCCCAAAACCCACCGAAACCAAAAAAGGGGAAAAGGTAAATTGAATAGTTTTTCCCCGAACCCTTTTTTAAGTCCAAAAAATCCCGACTTTAAAAAAGGGGGCTAGGCTTAATCAAGAGTGGAAAAGGGCCTAGTTTGTTTGATTCGGAAAAAGATCTTCTTTTTTCAGGGTTTTTCTTGCCAAAAATTTTTTTTTATGTCAATACTTTATTTGAAAACGAAAGTTTTTGTTTTGGGGGGATTATCGAAGAATAAGGCAAGTAGGAAAAGGGGAAAAAAAAATATAGCCACAAAAAGCAAACACAAACCCTTGACTTTAAAGAAAACCCATTTATTATTCAAACTTATATGAAATTTAAAAATTACGTGTTAAAAAAACGAGTTATTTGGGAGCCCCTACACAAGATTAAAAAAAAAACAACAACCCCAGCACTGAAATCGGGGGCCACCCCCATAGGGGTCCGAGGGTCTCATCTCACAATGAACAAAAAAACCAACACTTCCCCCAAAAACCAACCATTTAGGCTGTAAAGGGCGGCCCGAACAGAAAGAGCAAACACAGAAGCAAAAGCAGGTAATCTTCCGATAGGAAAAAATTTTTCCTCAAACGGGGGTGGCAAAAGGGTTTCCCCATACCATTCGATTACCAACACCCACAGCTATCAATTTAAGCTTGATTAACTCAACTTTCGGGGGGGGTTTGGGGCCCTTTATAGCGTCGCGAAAGCTAGAAAACGACCCACGCTCAATTTTTTCGTCCGAAAAGTGACAACTTAAATATTAAAATTTCTTTTTTTATAAATGCATTTACAGACATAAATTCTTTATGTCCAGGGTTTTCACCTTTAAATTCACGTTTTAAAAGCTTTTATTTGTTTCCCCCAAAATACAAAAAACCCCAGCTGTTTCATGATCAAATAGACCTCAAGATGCTTTTTTTTTAAGAATACCCCAATGTTTTCTTTTAAATGGCAAAGGTAGATTTTTTTTCAAAAATGATTTTTAAAATGTCAATATAATAGTTAATGAGTTGGCAACAAAATGGCTTATCTTAAATTTTTGGGCCCAGAAAATTTACACATACCCCCGGAAATTTAAAAAAAATTTACCTAAAGTTGGGGCCCCGGCATCGATTTGGGGAAAAACTTTACTTATACCCACTGTAAATTTTCCCTTCAAATTTAAAAAGTTAATTCATTTATTTTTCACTCTTAAAACGAAAAATAAAGAAAATCGGGATTAGGAAAATTTAATTTTCAAAAAAAAAAGTCCCGGGTCTTTTCCCCCCAAAAGGGGGGGTCCCTGCTAAAAGGTAAAATTTTTAAAAAAATTAAAACGTTTGCAAAAGGACAATTGTCCGGGGAAAATGTTTTTTTTTTTAAATTAGATATAAAATAACCCCCTATCGGGAAAAAACAAAAACCAATGTTTAAAATTTTTTTGGCGGAATTAAAGGGCAAAAAGGGGCAAATGGGTAAAAAAACCCGGGGGGAAAAAAAATTTGTGCAAAACGGGGGGGACACTCAAAATTTTTTTTTAAAACCATTTTCCCCACTTAAATCCCGGGAATTTTCTTCCCTTTAAAAAGCTTTTGGGGGGCGTTTAAAGGCGTTTAAAAATTATTCTAAAAAGAGTATCTACACCAAAAGCAAAAACATTGTTTCGGGGGGAAAATAAAGTAATAAGAATGGGGAGCCAAAAAGGGGGGGGGCCCTTAAGGGGGTTTTAAATAAAAAAAAATTTATATTTTAAAAATTGTTCCCATTTTAATTTGCTTACCTTAAATTCCAGGTACTTGGGGTTTGAAAATTTTTATCCCTAAAAACCCCTTAAGACCAAAATATAATAGTAGACTAAAGGCAATATAACTGTAAAATAAAAAAATAAAAACCCCTTAACCGGGTTCCCGGGGGATTGGGGCATGGGGCCTTTCGGGGCAGTGCCCAAATTTAATTTGGCCTTAAACATCCCGTTATTTACTTTTTTAAATGAATTTTTTTGTAATTATTTTTTTTGCAAAAAAGAAAGGGACGAAAACGTAATTTTAATTTAAAAATTAATTAAAAATAAAGAATTTCCAGTCGGGTTCACAAAATATGGGGTTGTCAAGAACTCTTTTTGTTTTAAAACTTTTGTTATAAAAGGGTCTATCTCTAGGGGAAAATCCCTCGGGACCATAGCATGACATTTTGTGAAAAGGATAGCATTTTTTCGATCCGTAAAATTTGTATAATAAAAATTTTAAAAACTATTTTCAATGGGAAAAACATCCCTTACTTTTTCCCGGGACCTCTCATTAAAGTCTGTTTTGATGTTTTCTTCTTCTCACCCTCTTTGTACTGACAAAATTTTGTACAAGTCTGTTTTTTGCACTTTGTGGGGTACGACGAGATAATTACGAAAATCAAAAACATGCCCTTGGAAGACATTGGGAACAATTGGAAAAAAAAAATTTTAGTTGGGGTTTAAAAACCCCCTTTTAAAAAGGGGGGGGCTTTTTTCCATCCCCCCGGGGGGGGGGGGAAAATTTTTTTTAAAAAAACCCGGGTTTGGGGGGGGAAAAAAAATGTGTTCCTTAAAAGGGGGGGGGAAAATTTCCCAACCCCCCCCTTTTGGGAAAAAAACAAAAGGAAAATTTTTTTTTTTTTCCCCCCCAAAAAAAAAACCCCAAAACCCCCAACCCCCATTTTCCCTTTTTTTTAAAAAAAAAAAAACCAATTTTTAAAAATAAATTTTTCCCCCCAAAAAAATTTAAAAAAAATTTTTAAAAAAAAAAAAGGGGGGATTTTTTTTTGTTTTAAAAACCCCCTTTTTTTTTTCCAAAAAAATTTTTTTAAAAAAATTTAAAAATTTTTGGTTTTCCCTTTTCAAATTTTTTGGGGGTTTTTTTTAAAAACCTTTGGGGGGGGGAAAAAAAAAAATTTTTTTCAAAAACCCCGGGGGGTTTTTTTTTTAATTTTTAAAAAAAATTTTTTTAAAAAAAATTTAAAAATTTTTTTTTTTTTAAAAATACAAAAAAAATTTTTAAAAAAAATTTTTTAAAAAAATTTTTTTAAAAAATTTAAAAAAAAGGAAAATTTAAAAATTTTTAAAACCCTTGGGGAAAAAAAAATTCCCCGGGGCCCAAAAAAATTTTTTAAAAAACCCCCTTTTAAAAAGGGGGGTTTTGGGTTTTTTTTAAAATTTTTGTGGCCCCCCCGGGGGGGGTTTTTTTTTTAAAAAAAATTTTTTAAAAAGAAAAAAAAAATTTTGGGGAAAATTTTTTTTCTTTAGAAAAGGGGAAAAAAAAAAATTTTTCCCCTTTGGGTTTTTTCCCCCAAAAAACCAAAATTCAAAAAATTTTTTTTTGGGGAAAAAAAAAATTTTTAAAATGCCAAAAACCCCTTTTTAAAGGGGGGGAAAAAACCCCAAAAAAACCCCCCCTTTTAAAAAACCCTTTTAAAAACCCCCCTTTTTTTTTTAAAAAAAAGTTTTTAAAAAATTTTTTTAAAAATTTTTAAAAAAAAAAAAAATTTAAAATTTCTTTTTTTTAAAAAAAAAAAATTTTTTTTTTTTTTTTTAAAAACCCCCAAAATTTTTTTTTTTAATTAAATTTTTTCCCCCTTTTTTTAAAGGGGGGGGGGGTTGCCCCCCCCCCCCGGGGCCCCCCCCCCCCCGCTTTTTCCCCCCCCCTTTTTTTCCCAAAACTTTTTCTTCCTTAATTTTTTTCCCCCCCCTCCCCCCTTTTTTTTTAACCCCCCTTTTTTTTTTTTCCCCCTTTTTCCCCCCCTTTTTTTTTTTTAAAATTTTCTTTTTTTTAAATTTTGGGGCCCCCCCCCTTTTTTTGGGCCCCCCCCCCCTTTTTTTAATTTTTTTCTTTTTTTTTTCCCCCTTTTTTTTAAAAACCCCCCCTTTTTTTTTAAAAAAAAAATTTTTTTTTTTTTTTTTTAAAATTTTTTATTTTTTTCTTCCCCTTTCCCCCTTTTTTTTGCCCCCAAAAATTTTTTCCCCGGCCCCAAATTTTTTTTTTTTAAAATCCCCCCTTTTTTAAAAAAAAAATTTTTTTTTTAAAAAAAAAATTTTTTAAAAAGGGTTCCCAAAAACCCCAAAGGGGGGGGCCTTTTTTTTTAAAAATTTTTTTAAAACTATTTTTTTAAGGAAAATTTTTTAAAATTTAAAAAATTTTGGGAAAAAAATTAAAATTTTAATTTTTGAAAAAAAAAAAATTTTTTTCTAATTTTAAAAAAAAAACCCCCCTTTTTTAAAAAAAACCCCCCCCCTTTTTCCCTTTTTTTTTTTTTGTTTAAAATTTTCCCAAAAAAATTTTTTAAAAAAAAAAAAAAAAAAATTTTTGGGGGGGGGGAAGGGAAAAAAAAGGGGGGGCCCCCTTTTTGGGTTTTTTTTTTCCCCCGGGGGAAATTTTTCAACCATAAATTTGCAAAGAATGGGGGTTTTTTTTTTTTTTTCCCCCCCAGGGAAAAAGGGGGGGGGGTGGGGGAAAATTTCCCCAAAAAAAAAATTTTTTTTTTTTTTTTTTTTTTTTTTTCTTTCTTTTTTTCTTTTTTTTCTGTTTTTTTGTCTTTTTTAAACGATTCCCGCCTAAACCGATACACCGATTGCGATAAAATTTTAGGGGCCTTCAAAATCTCTAAACTAAGAACTGCCCGTTTTGACGCAATCGAAAATTATTTCTCATGAAAATGAAATTTTACGTTTTTTTTCGTTTTTTAAAAAAATTTTTTCGATTTAAAACTCCAATGCTTTACCCTTGTAATGATTTTTTCACAGCCCTTAATTTTTATAAATTGATATATCGTGTGAAATTTAGGGGAATCAAATAATTATTTCTCTTTAAAATCGAAATTTTTACGATTTTTTAATTTTTTCTGCTTAAACCCCTACATTTTTACCGATTAATGATTTTTTCACAAATTTTAATTTCAGAAATTATTTCGTGTAAATTTGGCGTATGAATATTTTTTTTATAAAAAATTTCAATATTACGATTTTTTCATTTTTTAAAATTCAATTAATTAAAAAAAAAATAAGTTAATTTTTTTTTTTAATTTTTTTAAATTTTTAAAAAAATTTCAACAAAGTTCTGTTTTTTTTCACAAAAACAACAGAAAATCCGCAAACCAGGGCACTCAATTCATTAATTACGCTTCCAACACCGCGGCGGGACTTAAGCTTTTTCCTATTTATACCCAAACAACAACTAAAAATTCCACTGGGCAAATTTTTTTGCAAACCCTCAATTTCTTAAAAATTGTAAAGGGGACCCACTTTTGAAACGACGACTTTTTTTTTTTAATTTAAATTTTTCTAATCAGGATTTGCTTTTAAATTTCGTTTAAAAGGGAAAAAAAAAAGAAAAACTTTAATTTTGAAGAAATTTAGAGTGAATAGTACGTTTTTCCGACTCGAGTGCCGGCGCAGCTTTGGTATTTTATTATTTACATGTATCTGTAATATTTTTTGGCCCAAAATTTAAGATAGCCTTTGTTGCAACATCAAAACTATTTAAATTTAGCTTTGAATAATCATTTTTAAAAAAATTTACCTTTTCCATCAAACGAAACAGTGCGTATTTTTAAAAAAACGTTTGAGGTTATTTTATCATGAAAAGACTGTATTTAGTATTTGGGGGGTTAACAAGTACACTATATTAAAAGGATTTGGTAAAAACATGGACATAAAGATGATGTTGTAAGTCATTATCAAAAAAAATTTTAAAATTTAATTGTCCTGTCGGACGAAAAAATGAAGGGCGGGCGTGTTCATAGCGTCGCGACGCTAGAAGGGGGAACGAAAGTTGAGTTTAAACAACTTGAAATGATAGATGTGGGGGTTGGGAATCGAATGGTTATTGAACCTTTTCCACTCCGATTGAGACAAATTCTCGTGAATTTGGGGGGTTTCGGACGACTAAAGGGAGAAAAAGCAGCACAAAACCTTTTATTAGACGAATAAACCCCCTGGGGGCCCCGGGTTCCAAAACCGGGGGTTAAAAAAAAATCGAGGTTTTAAAATTTTGGGGGTTAGCCGAGCTAACCCCCGTTTCGGGATTCAAAAAAGGAGGTTAGGCGTTTTGGGGGGTTAGTTTAACCCCAAATTAACCCTGCTATTTTTTGGGGGTAAAGATCTAACCCCCGAATCGAAATTCAAAATGGCCGAACTTTTCCTTCAATATTTTATGATAAATAGTTTTAAATTTAAAAATCAAAATTGTTGAAATTCAGACTCAAAAAAATAAACCAAAAAATTTTTTAGTGTAACATCCATTGCAACATTTTTAAATATTTTAAATTTCCCCCGCTTTTTTAGGTTAGGTTCGGTACCGACGTTTGTTTTGTAAAAAAACGTCGCCAAAAAGTCTTGGCCCTAGGGCCCGGGGTTTCACTTCAAAATACTAGTATATTTTGGGCTGCATCAAATCAAAATGGGGTTAGGGTTTTATTCGCAGGCTTAGACAGTCTTATCTGCCTCGGGAAGCGAATTTGGGGAAGAGGTTTTGCCAAGCCCCCCAAAGGGTTTTGGATACAAAAAGGGGCCAAGAGATTTTTTTTACGTCAAAAGAAAGGGTTGGGGAGCCTGGGCCTGGGCCAAATCCAGTGGGAGATGCTGGGGTGCTAGCCCAATCTCAAAATTTGAAAAAATTTAAGTTTTTGAGTTTGTAATCTAATCCCTAGGGTTTGGGCCCCTGGGGCTAGGCCCTAGGGCCCTATTTCGCATAGCCCCTTTACAATCTGGTAAAAATTTTGAAAGGCTACTACCCTGTGCGTAGGGTTTTGGGGCTAGCTAGGCCTGGCCCCATGGGAAAAACCATAAACGGGGTTTTTTAAAACGTTTTGCTAGGCCTGACCTAAGGAAATTTTTTCAAAAGGTCTGGGCCCTTAGCCTGTTTTTACGAAACATCCCAGCCTACGGCCCTTTTGTGTAAAGCTAGGGCTGACAGCCTAAATAGGGGCCTTGTCCCAACCCTAGGGCGGGGCAAAACAAAAGGGCGGGGCTAAGGTGGGGCCTTGTGTCAGTCCTAGGGCTAGCCTAGGACTACCCTAGGACTTTTTCGCTGCCCGTGATCATAAACGGGTTCCTCGTCTAAATTCCGCCCCTAAGAAAAAGTAGGCCAGGGAGGACCAAAGGTCCTACCAAAAGGGGCCGACAAAAGATAGCCTGGGTTAATTTGTAGGTATGGCTCGTTGGGAAATTTTTGTTGAATAGGGTGGAGCTGGGCTTTTTGTTTTTAGGCCAAAAGTTTTTAAAGAAAAATTGTAGGTCAGGGGAAACAAAGATTCCTAAATATAGAAAATAGGCCTAGAAAGGGTGGGCCCCAAAACTAGGGCCTACTTTTTAAGATCATTGGTAAGTTTTTTTTTGGCATCCGCGTGTTACCATTTTGTTTAGTCCCGATGGGATTTTAATCGACTATGAATGAGGGTTTTTTTTTTCTAGAAAATTAAATTTAATACGGTTTTTAAATAGTTTAAATTCATGTGGGGAAAATTTAAAAAGGGGTTAAAAAAAAAAATTTAAAAAAATTTTAAGTACCTCAAGTACCCTCACAAAAATTTGCCCTTGCGGGAAATTTCTCAGTGGCCCTCTCAGCCTAAAAATAAGTTTTTGGAACTGATAGGTAGAAGTTACCCGGCATAGGCTACAATTTTAAAGGTTAAAAACTGGATATTGGCCCTACATGAGTTTATTTTTTTTTATTTCCCGAGGGGGTTTGCAAAGGGAAAATTTTTGGGGAAAATTTTTTAAATTTTGGTTAGGCCTCTGCCTACCAAACTACTTACTTTTGGGTTTATTTCGGGGAAAAAATAGAGCAAAAATTTTAAAATTTTGGGGTACCCTATAGCTACAAGTAAAAAAAAAAAAATATTAACCCTTTAAAAAAATTTATGTAGGCCTACAAAAATATTGCTTTTCAAAAAAATTTAAAATTTGGCCTGGGGCCTAAATAATTTTACATGGGCCTACACGGTTTTTGAGAATTATAGGGGCAAACCACGTAGTTTTACTTTCAATGTGCCCCATGGGTTTTAAAACAGAAAGGGTGGGTTACTTATAAATTATTTATTTATCAAAAAAACAAAGGGTTTAGGCCTACTGGGGGAAACTACTTTTTTGGTTGGGGTTTGTACTTGTAGTGAGAAAAAAATTTAAACAAAATTTTGTAAAACTTTTCAGGTGTGTTGAAACGAATACCAACTCCCGGGTCCCGGTACCTGTGGGGGGCTGGGGCCTCTCCCCGTATCCTCCCCAGCACCTCATTCACCCAAAACCGGAAGCCGTCGTCAGTGACCTGCTTTCTGGGCTACTCGAGGGTTGAAGTGTAAAAGTAAATTTAAATTTGGGGCCCACCGAATTCTGGGGGATCGGGAGTCAACTCTAAAAATCGGGTTTTGTGGTTTTGGGTAACAAATGATACATTTTGGTTGGAAAACTTTACAAGCAGAGTTTTTTGGGTTAAATTTAATTTCAAATAAAAAACTATAGAAAGTTTTTTTCCCAATATTATTTTTTTTTGCAAAATCTTTTAAACAAAAAATGTTTAGGACAGTCCCTGGCCCCCCTTTTTTGCTGTCCCATAGGGCCCAATCTTTAAAACTCTTGAAAAAAATAAATTCTCTTATTATACCATATTATGATTTTTTCTCTGAAAGGGAAAATTTTCAGCTGAAAAAAAATGATTTTACATGTGGAAAACCCAAAAAAAATGGGTAGGGAATTTTGTATTGAGTAATTTGTAGGGACCCCGCTTATATCATAAGCATGTTTTTTAAAGGGGCTGTTTTTTTTCTTGGTTTAGGCTTTGGAAAATTTTTCTAAAACTTGGGAAAACCCGGGCAAGTCTAATTTTTTTTCCTTTTCCCAGAGATCATTCAAGTTGAAAAAAAAGAAAATAAATTTTAATTTATTGTATTAAATATTTGATATTTTATTTATTCCCCGAAAATTTTTAGTCTTCTTTTTTTCTATGGGCCCCAATCCAACCTACTTTGGCCATCCGGGCCCAAATGAAAAGATTTTTGGTTGGGCCGGCCGCATATTTAGTTGTCTTGGGGGCTTTGACAAATTTTGGGATTTTTTAATTTTCTAGCTCTGTAGGTAGTTAAAAACTTTAAAATTTAAGGGGAAAAGAGTAGGCCCGGGCCCTAATTTTCCTTGTGCTTCTTCTTTGCAGATTTAAATACTATGGTTTTGAAAAAATAAAAAATTTTTTAACTTTTAAATTGTGTTTTACCTTATTAAATTTTCTTGTAATTTTCAATTACCAATTTCCCCCACCATTTTCCCCCGGTATACCAGGATTGATGATACCAAGGGGGGCCGTGGTTGGGTTCAAAGTTCACCTATTATGGGGGGGTTTTTCCCTTGGGCCAGTTTTTTGCCCTTTTAATTTTACATCATTTTAAAAACTGGATTATTATTAAAAAATTAAAAATTTTTGAATTTAAATTTTTTAAAAATTTTAATATGGAGGGGAATCCTAGCTAGGTTTTTAAAAACTTTATGTGTTTGTGTGTGTAAATATATATACAAAAAAAATGGGACAAGAAAATTTTTTAAATTTTTTTATGTAAAATGGAAATACTCAAAAAAACTTCCCAGGATTGGGGAAAACCCACAAAAAAAACAGGCCTCTAATTTGTATTGTGTGGGGGGATTTTGGGATTGTTAATTATTTTGTTATAAAATGGAAAAACCTTTGTTAGTTGAAACCTTTAAAATACGGGACATTTTTTTTTGGGAGTAAAAAAAATTCAAATAGCGTAAAATACGGCTAACCCTTGGTGGAGGGGAGAAGAAGTGGTGAAAACCCCTTGCCCCCCACATTTTTTATTATGTTTAATACAATTCAAAATTAAAAAAAACCCTTCCCCATCTTTGGGCTCCCACATTTCCAAAAACTCTGGTTTTGAAACCCCATCGAGATGGGTTTTTTTAATTTCTGAAAGTTTAAATTTTTTTTAAAAAATTAACAAATTTCCCCCTGCGGGGGTGTTTCCCGGGGGTAAACCCAAAATTTTTTAGAAAAAATTATTTATTATCAAAATTTTTTAGTTTTTTCCCCTGCCAAAATTTTATGCCCGGCAAGTGGCAAATTACTATCCCCGTGCTGGGCCCCTAATAGTATAATTATTAGGGGGGAGGGTTTTATAAAAAAGGGTTTTTGGGAAAGATTTCTTTTGTTGATTGGATCAAAACACGTTTTTTGACATATTTTTTTTTGCAAACCCAAAAAAATTTAAAAAAAGGAATTTTAACCCCAAAAAGCTTTATTCTAACGTTTAAAGGTTTTAGGGGAAAAATAGGGGTGTTTTATCGCTTTGCCTCCCGTTTAATTTTTTATTTTTTATATTATTTTTAAATTTTTCTTCAAAACCCCAAAAATTTTTGCTAATAACTCACTTCACAACATTTTCACTACAAAAGTTAGGGGCTGGGAAATTCAGGTATCTAGAGAAAAATAAAAAATAGTTTTTAAAAGGTTGGGGTTTGGAAAAAACGTGGTTTGTGGAAAGAAAAGTAGTTTAATGTGGTTAAAAAACATTTTACATATTTAAATTTTAAAAAAGTAATTTGAAAAGGAAAATGTATTTTGGGAAAAGCTAATAAACCCTTTCCCCAATTTTTTAAAAGGGGGGGTTTTAGGGTTTTTTTATTTTGAAAATTATAGTTTGCCTCTTCGCGGATTATTAATAATCATTTTTATTTTCTTATACATGCCCAAAATTTTATGTGGTAAAATTTTGAAATGCAATAAATTTTTGATGCTGATACATAAAAATTTACACTAATTTTTAAAGGGTAAAATAAATTAAATAACTATTAATAAAAAAATAAATTTTTAAGAAATAAATAAAAATTTAAGGGAATAAAAAAAATTTTTTCCCCTATTTTTCTTTAAAATTTCCCCCTAACAAAACACAAAGAATTTTTTTTTTTTCAATAAATTTATGGGTAATTTTAAAATTTTGTATCCAAAAAAAATCTTTAATAAAACTCTTTTCTATTTTGGGTTTTGTTTTAAAAGCGAAAAAATCTTTTTGGCTGAAATTTATGACGTCATCAATGGCGTCATCGTTTGAGCTTAGTTTTTACCTCTGGCTAACCTCCACAGTAAAAATGCGTTTGTGAATACGGAAACAGAGGTTAAAAAAGGAGGTTAAATTCGGGGGTTAGACTGGAGGGTAAAACGGAGGTGAGATTCTTTACCCCCGAGATTTAACCCCGCTTTGTGAATCCGGGCCCTGAAGTGAACAAACATTAAACAGAATGATGCGAGGACACAACAGCCAAGACTTGCTCAAACAACACACCCGACTGTAATAGAAGCTACGTAACTCCCTGTACTGTGGAGGCCTTGTAGGAAGAGAACGAAGAGCCTGCACAAAACACGTCCACCTGCGACAAGAACAACAGACCGACTGCGATGCAGGCTCTGCTGTCTGCTGTGTGCGTGCTTGTAGCTGCAGGTGGTAGTTAAAAGGTGCGGGGCGGCGAGGTCATATCGACACTACACGTAAAGTGCATTGGAAATTTTTAAAATCGCATTTATGTTAGCAGCACATGGGCTTGAAGGTGTGTAATTAATTGGTTGGGTGATGTTCTATGTGCATTAAGGTAACACAACACTGAGATGACGAGTGCTTCCCTGAAAAGCAGGACAGAATAAAGAGACAACAAAGCCTTCCAGTCTGGACAGAACAGACAACCTCCTGAAGTAAACAAACGTGTAACAGAATGATGAATGAAAACGAGGAGAAAGCAATTTTGAACAAACACTTACAGCAGCAACAGAAGCTAACTGCATGTACTGTGGAGGTCCAATGAGACCAGAGCGAAGAGAGTGGACAAAACACGTCCGCTTGGGACAAGAACAACAGACCGACTGCGAGGCGAGGCTCTCTGCTGTGTGCGTGCAGATAGTAGTCAAAAGGTGCGGGGCGGCGAGGTCATATCAAAGCTGCACGCCAAGTGCATTAACGTTTTTCAAATCGTGTTGATGACAATGACACATGTGCATTTAGGTGTGTAATTAATTGGTTGTAAGTTATATAATCAGAGCGACGACGGGCTCTAGCTCTTCAAATAAAGAAGTTAACAGCATCGGAGAGGTAACCAGCTGCAAATTTCAGCACATGATCCAGACAGTCTCAGGATGCTCCCTTAGAAATGGATTTCAAAAAAACTTGTCGGAACACCCTTAAAAAAATTATCAAACTCAAAATTTGTATTTTTTCTTGTTTTCTTTATGTGTTTTCTTTTTGTGTTCTTTCTTCTGAACGAAACGTTACTGCGCGAGCGAAACAGTCACATGGACAGCCAAAGGGGCATTCTCATTCAGATATTTTTTTAATGAAAGAAATGAAAAAATTCAAGTATGTAAACCGTTTTACTTGGATACCTTGAACATTTCCCAAAAACCAATGTACACGGTCCACCACAATAAGGACAAAAACACAGGTGAACCTAAACACGACCAAAGAGGCAGGGCTGAAAATAGCCAACGGAAGATACCAGAAAATTCAAAACAATTCGTCATGGAACATATTACCTCATTTCCGTGCGTAGAATCGCATTATTGCCGCAGCTCAACCGCAAAAAAATACTTGGAACCGACATTAAACATTGCGAAAATGTATGACATACAAAGAATGTTGATAGATAGATAGATAGATATTTTTATTCACTAAGACTAGTACAGTGTACAAGTATAACTCTTTGCAGAGAAAGTGAATAGTCTATAATTAATAATTAATAATAAAAGTGATAGAAGAAAGAATAGTTGGATATAAAGCATAATTGATAATTGATATGGATATTGATATTGATATGTATGATGATTGATGATATTGATATATATATATATATATATATGATGATTCATTAATTGATTAATAATGATAAACACAGTGTTTATGTTAAAAGAGTAGATGCAAAACAATAGCATGCGCTACTATAGATTAAGAACTCATACATAATAAAGAAAAGTTGGATATAAAGCAATTTTTGATGTGATATTGTGATAAGAATTGCTGATGGCACAGAAAACAGCAATGATGTACAGTAGAATGTGTCTAGTATATATTGATATTTATATATATATTATGATTGATTGATTGATTAGTGTTTATGGTAAAGTAAAGTAGATGCAAAATATGCCCTACTAGATTAAGAATTCATATAGAATAAAGAAAAGACAGGGGGTTTGTTCCTGTGAAACACTCCATGTACAGACGCATTTTTGCAACAGAATTTAATTACGATTTTCACAAACGCAAGAGCGATAGATGCGACTCATGTGAGTCATACAAAGTGGGTAAAGAACTCAAACTATTGTCTGAGGATGAGGAGCTGAAAACATGAATTGCATTTTGCAGAGAAGGTGCTATGCCCAGGAAGAGAAAATGATAAAAAAAACACACAAATTCCTGTGCTTTTTTTTTGATTAGAGAAAAAATTTCCCCCCCAAGGGCAGAAATTAGCTCATTTTTCTACATGCGGAAGCAAAAACACAAAACCCACAGCGCATCTCTCTACAACAAAGAAAGTTTACTGTGTTTTTGGACAGAAGCCAGTCTGGAAGGACTGGCAATGTTTGCAAGTGCGGTCAAAAAAATACTTGAGCGGGTAATTGAAGACAATAAATTGAGTGGGGTTATAACGTGGAGCGCTTTGGTCCCACAAAACGGGAATTCTCTTTTTTCAAACGCGTTTTTGAATTCTTACGAAAAAACCCCTCATAAAACTAAATCACGAGAAGTATTTGTGGCTGGACACTCCTGTATTCGGAAATTGATAACGCGAAGGGCTAGTGAAAATTAAAAAAGGTTTTTACAACGTTGGAATTCTTTTTCTCAAATCGGGTTTTATCCGCTTTTTTGAAGATCCCAAAATCGGTCCCCCCCCTACAAAAAAATTCAGATAAAACCCAACAAGGCTTCAAGGACTATGCGCCAACTCAAAACCAAAATAAAAAAGAAATTTCCCGTGCAGCAAAATTCGTAACAAAAGATTTACACAAACTCTCGAAGTAGATTTTTAAAGACATCAAAACAAAAGATTCTTTCAAAAAGATTGTCATTCTAATGTCACGCAAGGGGGACTAAAAAACATGGGGAGACAGGACATCAAGATTTTCAAAATTTTCTTGCTCCGGGGGATCCCCTCACACTCACCGGCCGCCCAAAGTGCAAGAAACCCCCCGGTTTTCAACGGTTTCTAGGACTGCACTTTTTCTACCATCCGAGGTGTACATCGCCCGGGTGAAATCCCCAGTCGCGATTTCTGCAAAATCGGATGGGTAGCAGAGCGAAGTTGTTTCAGACATGAAATGGGTTTTCCCAAAAACAGGAAAAAGGGGGAGGTGTCCCGAAAAACCCTCTCCGTTTTATCAAACCTGTCCAAATTTGACATTTTGGGGGATTTAATAGATAGATAGATAGATAGTAGATAAAATAGATAGAAGATAGATAGATAGATAAAGATAGATGTAGATAGATAAATAGAAGATAGTAAAAGATAGATAGATATATTTTATTCACTAATACTAGTACAGTATACAAATCTTTGCAGAGAAAGTGAATAGTCTATAGTAAATAATTAATAATAAAATGATAGAAATTATAAAATAACCCAATGTTGAAAAAAGAATGGTTTGGGTATAAAGCATGATTGATAATTGATATGAATATTGTATGTATGATGATTTAAATATTGATATATTTATAATATAATATATTATGGGGCTTTTTTTTTGCGAAGAATTTTAAAAAGGAGTTCACATTACCCCCCCCTGCCCGACTTTTTTGGGGAAGTCACATTCTCCATCTTCAGGGGGGGACGTGTCGACAGAGCTTGTTGAACTGGGTGTGTCCCCTCGCAGATGATCAAACCCCACGACGGTTGATCTCGATTGGTTTAGTTACGTCACCGCGATTTATCAAATTTTTGATCTACTCCCCGCACGGTCCCGGTTTTGGTTGTAGTTACTCGCAACAAACGGCTCTGTTTACGTATCATTACAGGTGGGGTCAGGAAGTGGCAATGTGGTGGGGACTGGGTTTTTGTTTGGGGAAACTGTAAAACGGGCTTCCAGGTGTAGTGACGTACACGTAAAAAATCGGTCTAAAAGGTCGTGAGGATTTAAACAGTCTGGAGTGGACAGGCCCAGGGCAACAGTCTTGTGACACGTTTGCCCTGAAGATGGAAATTGATTTTCCGAAACGTCGGGCAGGGAGGGGGGAAGGTAACCCCTTTTATTCTTCCCCCCCCCGGGAAAAAGCCCCCTTTTACAATAATTATTTTAAATTACCCGGGGAAAATTAAAATTAAACATATATATATGATGATTTATTTAATTGATTTAAAAAAGATAAACACAGTGTTTTCCTGGTAAATTTTAGTCAATTTTAAAGATTCTTTGTCCGACCGGGGTCAAACAGGAGTTTTGCCAGTACCCCTTTTTTGGGCCCCCTTCCGTTTTGTGATTGCGGATTCAAGATTTGAGAAGAAAAAAAATGTTATTTCCATTTTCTTCACTCCTTACAAACTTGGAATTCCGAATTACTTTTGAGTCATCATCTGGGACGTAGATTTCTGGATTTTACTTTTTTCTTTTTTAATAATTGCAAATCTCCGGACGAAGAAATGAAAAAAGAAATGTTGATAATGGGGATAAACGATGATAACGGAATATCAGAGTAGTTTTCCCTGACCTCCGTTTGCTTTGAAGGGGGCAACAATACGGTCGTGAGAAAGAGCGATAAAGTTTGTCCATTTGTTTTTATGTGTCATCAGGTACTGTTTGATTTGTTCAAAGCGCTCTCACGCATCTTACTATTGTTTTGTTTTAGTGGTTACAGAACTGGCCTCTCTAAGAAAAAAGTATGCTCTGTAGCCTATTTAGTAGTTTGTTGTTGAATGGTTATAGCCACTGGCCTCTCCCGGGCACAGTACTTTTTGGGTGAAAAAACATGGTTGTTTAGAATCGTAAAATTTCCTGTTTCTTTCCTGTAGTCCCTAATCATCCAAGCCGAGCTAGCTACTAGCAAGTAAAACATGGTGGTAGCAAAAACAACAACAACAAGATATGAATGAAGAGAATTTATTATTTATTTATTTTTGACGATTATGTTTAATATCTAAGAAGATGGACATTTTTGGTCCCTACATAAAACCCTTGATAAGTTAAAGAAAGGCTATAATATAATTTTGCATATTTTGGCTCTAAGTTTGGCACATAAAGATATTGTTATGACCCATTTACCTTTTAAGTTGTATTCAGCAGAAGTAATCAGGGTAAGTATTATTTCAGCAGGTATTAATTATTCTATATAGGCTATACACAATACATTAAAATACAATACAGTAGGCCTACCTATAGTATGAAATATAGAAACACACTTTATTATGTTTGTATTTATTTATTTATTTATTTATTTTTTCTAGGTATTCAGTTATGAAAACTGATTTTCAAATCACATACAGTACATATTTAGATTCTTCTTCTTCAGTACAATGAGAGATAACTGATAACCACATTTCAAATTCAAATTCCGTTGGGTAACTTTCAATGCCACGAGATCATTTGGGAGGTTAATGTACAATGGTCGTAGAGCAGCAATTGCAGCGGTGACCCGACGTTTAATCCTGCATGCTGTTGACTTGTTAACTACGATAAAATCTCTTTCATTCTCATCATTTAATGCTACCTTGCTAACATAATTAATGTAGGCCTATAGCATAGGCCTACAATTTATTACAAATGATTTTTTATTGCAAATTTGATTACAAATGCAAGGTTAAAAGAATACCATGCCCATACGGTTAGTAGTTTCCGGTACTATCCACTCACATGCCCACCTAGGCATCTGAAGGAGACTAGAAAGCCTGCAGTTACCAAGGAGAAATAGTTACCCAAAGTTCATTACTTCAGGTAGATGAACATTTTGTGTCATATAGGCCAAAGCTCCTTGAATCTTTCAAAGTCTGTATCAATTACAAAACGCAGAAACAAGAGAAACAAAAGAATAAAATAAACTAGGAAGAGCCTGATGGGCTTTTTCCTTTCCGTCTAGATACTAAAAACCAAGGAGAAAAATACAATTTACAATATTAGGGTTTGGGGGTACAAACCCTATCGGTCACTAAAGAAATATGAATGTCTTTACAGGGTCAGTGCCTGACAGAAGAGGAGCTCCCCATCAAGGACGGAGCAGAGCGCCTCTCTATCACACCACTTTGCCTCAAAGCCATCCATCGTCCCTCGCCCAAGGTGCCAAGCATACTCCTTGAGGAGTCGGGACTTCAGACGGGCTTTGAGGACCACTTCGTAGGGAGACGGCACCCTGCCGTCCTTGAAGAAGCAGACTAGTAGCCTGTAGATTGTGCTCTTGGCCAACACGAGAACGAAGTTGGCCAGATCGATTTGACCGATAGTGGAGGTGTTGTCGGGCCAGAACCCGACATACAAATCTCGGAGAGACAACCTAGGGCGTCCCAGAATGCTCCTTATTAATTAATTAAGCGCGAAGTGTGCTGAGCGGGGCACCTGTCGTCCCAGATCTCGTGAACCCCAACAAGGGCAAAAAACGCCCCGGACCTAACTCCTGGTCACAGGAAGAGATCCGAAGCTTGTACCGCTTGTCCATAGAATTCTATGGCAAGCGGAACATCAACAAGCTTATTGAAGAGCATATGGTAGGCAGAACTAACAAACAAATAAGCGACAAAAGGAGAGCTGTCGGCTTAACCTGCCTACCAAAGGGCGAAATTGAGATACTGCTCTCCACCTTGAACGCAAGACACTCAACGTCCGAGTCTGAGGTCTCCTCCGAAAGGGAACTCTCCACCTCGGAGGACGAGTCACGGATTCGGACGGCGAGTAAGGTGTCTATTTGGCAGTCGGACTTAGAGGACTCAGCCGCCTCGGAGAAAGACAATGACCCGAAAAACAACAACAATTTGAAACAACATCATCAGTTCTGAAGTGGGGCCCAAAAGTGTATGTGAGACGACTCGAGGAGCTGAGCATCTTCGGGAAATCCTGACACAGTCCCGTCGTCTCCAAGGGACAAAACCTTGGAAACGGACGAACTCGGAACGCAACGGATG
>JAMZAV010010120.1:0-22757 GCA_024449915.1 Sweltsa coloradensis
AGGGGGGTTGGAGGACTGAGGAGAACTAAAGGTGGGGGGGCTGGACCGGGGTCGTCAATGATCAGCTAAAAGAGAGGATAATCTCAGTATTTTGAGGGTGAGGCGAAGTGGGCGATATCGAACCAGCGGTCGAGCTAGCCAGGGTTGGTAGAACTGCAGGTAGAACTCAAGGTCGGGGGCTGGACCGGGGTCGTCAATGATCAGACCTGCAGTGCGATCACGTAAAACTCCAGAGATAACGATAGAAAACGATTTTCTACCGTTATCTCTAGCTACAATAGATAACTTTTGCGATCACGTAACTACATAGCTAACGTTCTCTATAGACAGCGATTTCTACTAGAAAACTTCTTTATCGACGTACGATAATAATTATCGACGTACATATTATTGTACGTCGATAAATTATCGTACCTTCACAGCCATGTTTACAGCGTTTAAATCGCAAATAAAAATCATTGCAAGGCAGTGAAAAAAATGAAAAAAAGCGGTAAATTCAAATACGTACCAACATGACGTAAATTCATATCGTAGCCTACGTAATAAAATGATAAAATATAATATAATAATATAATAATATAATATATATAATAATAATAATAATAATAATATTATTATTATTATTATTATTATTATTATTTATTATATATTTATTATTATTATAATGATAATAATAATAATGATAATAAATAAATAATAGTAACTATAAAATAATAAATTTAAAAAAATAGTAAAATGTCTGTGTATTTTTTATTAATTCATTGCATAATAGTAGCCTTGATTATAATTTACAAGCCAACTGATTTTTCAAGATTTATACAATCCCTGACCATCCAGAGAAAAGCTTTATTATTATTAGGTAGGAATGTTTAATTGGATGTAGAAAGACAGTAGGGCTTCTTGCACAACCCTATGTTTTGTATGCAAAGTTCATACTTCGATTTCCAAGGCAAAAATGCAGTTACCTTACCTTTACAGACTACAAACATTGTAGAAAAGACTTCCTTGCAGATATGTTGATTGGCCATGTTTCTATTAGCCCACCATTTGGGAAGGCATACTAGGAAGGACAAAGTGAACACAGATAGTGTAGGCCTAAGTTAACAAATAAGCAGCTACCAGTGGTGTCAAACTGTTTTCAAATATCAGGATTCAGCTTTTGTATGGGTAATGGCACTTTCTCAGACAAACTACACTAATTGTTTTCCAATTTCGGTCTGTAGCAAGCATAACAGTGTAAAATAAAAACTTGTCTTATTATACTTTTTATAAGGGAAATGTTGAAACTAGTTCTACAGAAACAAGGCATTTTTGTTTACAATTCAAAATAATTAGCATGTGTGTGTGTGTCACATGAACACATCTACACAAGTGCCTCAGACTGATCTTAATAATCTTGACGATGCCTATATGTATACATTGTATAGATCAAATGGTAAATAAATACTCTACTCTACTCAGACTGTATAAATATAATGCCTCTTTTTTATTATCATTTAGGCCCTACACAGACAATTTTGTGTAGTGTTTTACTGAAATACAATTAAATTTGGTTAGAAATTACATCTTTATATAATTTTGGCTTCACTCGTTGTGAAGGACAGAATTGACATTTTTAAATCTAGGGGAGAGGTGTTTTTAAATACATATATTTTAATATCCTATTGATTAATGTGGTTGCCATACTAAAAGAAGATCAATATGGTTGTAGAGGAAGTAGGAGCAAAATGTCAATGATGCAGATTTATTAGAAATGTGGTAGGCCTACATAACTAGCTACTATTTTGAGGTCTAGAATTGTGCTTTTATTTTATAGTTTATAAGCATGGACCTCTTGCAGGCATACTAGTACTACAAAATCAAATAGTGTCTTTGTTAAAATCAATACAATGTTTCTGTTTTAATACAATAATATTAAAAAATACATCCAAGCAAAAATATAAGTACCTAATACAGTAGGCCTACCTAGGTACCGTCTACTGTAGATAGCTGTCAAGTCTATACTTACTGTACATAGGCCTAGGTGGGTACATATTTTAAAGAAATGTTACTACACGTAGGATTAAACATTACAACTACATAGTGCTTGAAAAGTTGAAAGCTGCATTCTTTAGCACCATTCACTCAGTGTTTCTCTGCCAATCACCTACGGTACCTTGTATAGCATTAAATATGGAAGGTACAAGTTAAGTTACCAAGTATTCAGATTTAAAATAGTTGGAAATAAATTCAAAAATTAATCATCCATCTCAGCCGGGTATCGAACCTGGGTCTGTCATATTGGTCTTGAAGTACATGTACGTGATTCAGAAATTTGTTGATTGAGTAGGTAGAGATTCTTTTATGTGTACCGGTAACAGAGAATAGCTGTCCGTAGTGGATCAGAAGGAGTGCGTGCAGGTCCGAAGTTTGATCATTGCTCACGGTCTGGGGTTTGGTCGAACTAATGTAACTGTAGGGCAAGGCTTGGGATAAGTTCTCCAAGCAAGATAAGGGCCTAAAGATGAGGGGCACTGTAGACTAGCTTAGACAAGTGATCAGTTAGCTAGGCTATAGCCTATGCTAGGCCAATCCTTCTCAGGTTGACAAAATGACATGCACTATCCTATCGCATTAATCACAAAGCTTACATCGCAATATGAGAACAGCACCTAGATTGGGATGACATGAAATTAGGCCTAACTGTGGGTCTAAGGCCATTGTGTAATGTGTAGGCCCTAGACCCATCCATTAGGTGTATCGGCATAGCCTACACCGAGCCCTAGAACCGAATACTAATGCGAAAAGTAAGGTTAGGGGAACCCTGCGATCTAGGCTAAGCATCAAAGCCTCTATTCTACTGTACTATTCTATACTACTACTCCTACCTGCCGGGCTTAAATTGACTAGGCCTAATTCTTGTGCTATGAACTGGTCGTAATTGGCCCTACAGAAAATAATAGGGACCTTCTACGCCTGGGCCTAGGCCCCTAGCGCAGTGTTTAACAGGACTGTCACCCACCAATGTAAAGAAGGTTAGGTTGGTTTGCAGGCCCACATGTACACGGCTGACGGCTGGAAACTCGGAAGGCTGTGCCACAACAGCTGTGCCAAGAGGAGGCAAATTTAAAATAGTCCTTTACGAATAACACATTTTCGTACGATCATATGGATGCCGGCTGTACGGTGGACTAAAGTCCTTGTAATCCAGTCTTCATGGTAAGCTTACGCACAGTATGGGCTAGGGCCTAGCCTAGGCCATGGCTAAGCCTAACATACGCCTACGACAAACTGAGCAATTTTGAAGATTATTTGGTAAAGTTATTGAACCTAGATAGTTTATTATTGTTCTGCATACCTTGTTATGTGATCTACGTGTAACAAAATAACATCTAAAATGCATCATTTTATTGTTATTAAATATAAAAGAGCTGAGCGGTATTGATATGAAACAAGTCCGCCATTTGTAATTGAGCTTTCTATAGGTGACAACTCGTAACGCGAGTTCCTTTGCTCACGCTAAATATTTGTCACTGTAGTTATCGTTTGTCTATAGAGAAGTGATGTCACGAGTTACGTGGTCGGACTTTAAAATAGTTGTCACAGAATTGAGATAACGATAGAGAGCTCATGAGCTTTCTATAGAAATCGATTTCTACAAGCTTACATGATCGCACTGCTGAAAAGATCAATATTGGAACAACGATTTCACGCATGATGCAAAACAAATCAAAACAGAATAAATAATGTGATATCAATTATCTATCAAGCAATTTTTGAAGAAGTCAATAAGAAAAAGAGGAAGAAGAAAAAACTTTCAGTGTTAGTTTTTTCACGTATGTGAATATTTCAACGTATAAATATTTTATTTATCAAGAGTTTCAGAGAATATTATAAAAAAAATGAAAATATGTATATACATAATTTTTATTTAGCAGAAATACATAATGTTTGTCACGTTTTGGATTCTGACAAACGGGTCAAAATCGTAAAGATACGTCATAATTTACTGTTGATTGAACGAGTGAGCGTAGCGAACGTAGTGATTTCCATTCGACTTAAACGGCCCTTACGGTTTTTCTGCGTGCGTGCGTGTGTGTGTGTGTGTGTGTGTGTACGTTAAAAATCAGCCGAATCGCTGAACAGATTGCGCTGAAATTTTAAACGGACATCCGGTACGAGTTTATTGAGAACTGCTAACAAAATCAGCAAGATTCATTGCGATTTAAACATACAAGAAATAATAAACTGAAAAATAGACTTCCAATGTTATGAAATTATTTTAACGACAATGTTTTAGATTTTGAAAAGATATTTTTTGTTTTTTTATTTACCTGGCAGTGAAATGCCGTGCCCATTCAAGGTCTGTCGAATGTTTTTAAGTCAAAGTACCCCCAAATTCCGCTCGTAGATTGAGTAAACCTTGCAATGTTTTCACGTATTTCGTACTGGCTATGTTTACCATAGTAGGCCCTATTGCCACAGATGATGGACTTCACTGCGTTATATGCATTTCAAAACATGTTTAATAATTTTTTTAAATACAATCTCGAAATTACAAAATCTTTCCCGACCAGGGGATTAAACCCACGTCTCCCATATTTCGCTATAAGGGCGCTTTAGCCAACTAGACCAGGGAAACGCCAAAGTCGTAGTTAGACGAGTGAGAGAGTCATGTGGTGAGTACCCGGGAACATATGCATTTAAGTTTGATAATTATATTCGTATAAATAATAGTTTTTTAAAGTTTAGTTGGCATACGGGGACGGGCGCGTCAACTGTAAGGTCATAATGCGCCTCTCTAGCCTATGATAGGCTAGGTAGGCCTAAGGTAGGGGGAAGAAAAGTAATGTAATCGGGTACAATGTTTTAGATTTTGAAAATATATTTTTTGTTTATTATTCGCCTGGCCGTGAAATGCCGTGCCCATGCAAGGTCTGTCGAATGTTGCACGTCAAGGTACCCACAAAATTCGCTCGTAGATTGAGTAAACCTTGCAATATTTTCACGTATTTCGTACTGGCTATGTTTACCATAGTAGCCCTATTGCCACAGATGATGGACAACACTGCGTTATATTATGCATTTCAAATCATGTTCAATTATTTTTGAAATACAATCTAGAAATTACAAAATCTTTCCCGACCAGGGAATTAACTCACTTCTTTCACATTTCGGCTACAAGGGCGCCTTAGCCAACTGGAAACGCCAAAGTCGTAGTGAGACGAGTGAGCGAGTCATGTGGTGAGTACCCGGGAACATTTGCATTTAAGTTTGATAATTATATTCGTATAAATAATAGTTTTTTTAAAGTTTAGTTGGTATACGGGACGGGCGCGTCAACTGTAAGTCATAATGCGCCTCTCTAGCCTATGATAGGCTAGGTAGGCCCAAGGTAGGGGGAAGAAAAGTAATGTAATCGGGTACTTAACACATGGCTCACTCACGTCGTTTAACAACGACTTTGGCGTTTCCCTAGTACATTACAATGTCATGGAAAAACGCTAAGCTAGAAGTGTACTTTATCCAGTGTTAACAATTACATTGATTTGTATGCCGATCATATTCTTCACGCATTGCAGAAAGGAAACACTGCTCAACTTCAATTGCTCCTATATAATATACATATTATATTGTCACGAATTTGTAAACACTTGCAAATAGTAACAACTACTGTAATATTTGTTTGGAAATCTGATGTAACAAATAAATTGCCGTACAAAGAAAACAGATAAGTTTTACCAACCTTGAAAATGTGCAAACATTAAGATAATTTGCATGTTGATCGTTCAACAGAACAAAAAACAAGAAACTGGAATTTTTATAAGTACTTGGAGTAGATATTTTATGACGGAGTTGGGAGAATATAATTACAATTGATGTATGAATTGTAATTTGAGCAATTTATTAGTTTATAACGATATTATTTTTAAAATCAGTTATCACTGCTGCCACCAGTTAACTATGTAATTTGTCTCGTGTACGAGGGAGAGTTTAGGCCGTTATATATTGATCAAGGTTAAATACAGAAACCACTTTTTAACGCGTATCACTTCAGGAAAGACTACGTTTAGTATGGGGTACAAATTTGAATTAATTTCCTATAATTTAATGTGTAATTATTGTAATAACCGAATACTCTACGTCAGTCACACACTGTCCTATTGAAACGAATCTGAACTAGTGTGTTTCTGCTTGCAACGAGAGGGTCAAAACGTTCAAGCCGTCATTAGTTTTATCAAACAGATCAAACAATACTATTATTACCATATCGTCCAACTGCTCTGAAAAATTAAATAAATAATATTTGTCCACGAATTGTTCAAAGTAAATCGTGTTGTTATGTTTGACTCTTGGTAACAGTTTAGTTATTTAGCTGCTTTTGAGAGTTCGCCGTCTGTGGGTCTACTATTATAAAACACAAATGTTATAGGGGACATAGAATCCCTTGTTAGTCAACATGATTTATTTTTCAAACATCGGGTAGTTTTAGTGCTTGAAATTTTGGCCAAATAATATTTAGGTGGCGTAATTAAGGTTTACATTCCAAAAATCAATAATAATAATATCGAACCCAATTTCCAACTAGGTCGGGTAGGGGGTGGGAGGTTCCCACCACATTCTTGGCTCCACGGGGTTATCGAAGCCGGCTAGCCATGCCTGACGCTTCTCCCACATCATCTTTTTCTTCCTCTGCATCATCTACTTCACTTTCTTCCTCTCCGCTGTCTTCTTCCTCAGGGACCTCCACCAGTTTTTCCATATTTTTCGTTCTTCCCAACATCTTTTCTGGTTAATCCTTTCCCAAGCTGCATTTCTCTTTTTCAAATCCATTGCTATAACTTCTTCCCATCTCAGTCTATGCCCCCTCCCTCTTTTTCTCTGTTTGTTTCCTGCGTCTTTTTCATACTGTATCTTTGGGATCCTGTCCTTCTGCATCCTCTTCATGTGTCCAAACCACCTCAGCCTTTCTTTCCTTAGCTTAAAGTTTAAACTCTCTACTCCTAGTTCTTTCCTTATCTTCGTGCTCCTCATCTTATCAATCTTCGTTACTCCCCATTACACTCCTTAAAAATTTCATTTCCGCAGCTTGAATTTGTCGTTCTTCTTTACCCCCAACTGGCCATGTCACTCCCACCATATGTGAGTACCGGTACAAAATATGCTTTGTATATTAAAAGTTTGCATCGCCTTGGCACTTCTTTTTTCCAAAGCAGTTTCCTCACTAACTGGAAGAAACTCTCTGCGATACCAGTACGCCTTGCAATCTCCGCGTCTATTTTTCCATCGTCGGAGATTATGCTGCCCAGGTATTTAAACATATGTGTCTCTACTAGTTCTTCCCTCGCCAAATTCTTCCGTACGTTCATTCCATTTCTCCACTTTCTTCTGTACCTCTTCCCACGACTTCCCCCATATGAGTATATCGTCAGCATATATTAATAATTATTATTATTATAATAAATTAATAATTTTGTGTGGAAAGCCATCTTTATCTTGAAATCATCAAAAATTATATAGTGGAAGATATAGTAGCATGGCTGTCTGCTTTACCATATGATTGATGCTAGATGCTAGATGCTAGATGCTAGATGCTAGATGCTAGATGCTAGATGCTAGATGCTATATATTATGAAAAGGCTCCTAAAAGATACCGTGCAATAATTACCAAGACTCACTTTTAATATAGGATATCAAATTATTGATGGTTTGTCTTGAATAATGTTCTCAGTTACTAGTTTACCAAAAACATTGTGGAGCCATTATAACGTGTGGAGAAATACATGGGCAAAGGATTACACGCGATAAGATGAGATAAGATATAATAATTTTTGTGGGAACCCTGCCCAGGGTGCAATTCATGCCCCTCTTTAGGTGTCTAACTAGATAATACATTGCGGATAGGGTTATTGTGAAGGGATGTCCGAGGGCTGTTTAAGAGGACTCAATCCCTTGTATTCTCATTAACGACTGAGAAAAAACCTCGGAGAAAACCTTCAGTCAGGATTGCCGGTCTCGACGGGATTCAACCCGGGACCTCAGCAACACTCTCGGTTAGATAAGATGTGATAAAATATTTATTTATTAGCTGAAATCAGGTGATCGATGCAATGCATACATATTTTGTACTTACAATTTTCAAAAAACAATCTCTACCCAGCTTACAGCATTACAATTTTTCCGTATATTAGATGTGATATATTGGCATACAAAGTTTTTTTTTGTTTTCAACAGCAAATTTACCAATTATATCCAAAGTAACAATACACGTTATTCTATACAGTAAATACAATTTTTACACTCTCAAAATTTTAATACATTTACTAAGTTCACACTTAAACACGTCCAACTCTTTGATTTTGATGGAATATTACAATAACTGCGTTAGGCAATGAGATTATAATTAACTATGTGTTTGGTCGATTCGAAGGCAGCAGATTCGTGGCAGAATTGATCCATCCATTTAGCTCTATAATGCCTGCACCAACAATTCGAACATTGTGGCTGTGATTAAGATTCATTACACATGTTAGAGGGCTCGTCCCACTTCTGAACACACGAATAATTTCGTTTCACCAACTTTATTTGACAATTGACAGTGGTGAGGATACATTATTAACACGGCACGATTGCGGAAAAGAGATTTTCCCAACTTCGGACGGATCGGTAAAGTTAATAATTTGTTTATCGAACTACATCTAAGGTCATGGGGTTCCCCGCTTGACCTTTTTTTTTGTTCGTCTTTTGTTAAATCGATCAGCTTTTCCTAGTGTTAACTTAAATTTTAAACCTTTTTCGGTGGTTAAAGGGGTGCAAAAATCGTTTTGCGTTTTAAAATAAAATCCCTTACACACATTTTTAATGATTAAACTTTCGATACCAATTAGTACTTGCATAATATTAACATGTTATGTTTATATTCTAATAATGTAGACTACTATATTTTGCGCATTTATATAATTAATTCAAGATGAACACATGCATAGCCTAGTTGTAAGAATACAATACTTTCGGTTTTTAACTCTATTTGTACAGGGAAACCTGGGGTGACAATAGTTCGCCCTTTTCGGCTAGAATCTGGCGTTCGGGGTGCTCTTAGTTGTGTCCATCTCCACAATGCTGGCGAGGATGCCTCTATAGTAGACACAAGATTTCCCCGGTGAGGTCCTCTTCAGGTGACTCCAACTAGGTTGTTACACAGTCTTATATTGTGATTGTGTTATAATTTATTTACTAAATATGATTATTTTGAATTAAGAGCAAATAGGACGCGTTTTAGACAATTCCTTCTCGCTTGGCTAACTGACAAGGGTGGTTGTCACGGAAGCAGAAATAAAGGGCTTTTAAGTTACGCTTTTATAAGATTTTCTCAAATAATTTGATTTTCACGATTTTGGATTTTGTTAAAAAGTTCAAATTTGTCCATATTCGAGATGTTTTTCTGGCTGATTAACGCGAAATGTTGAAAATCTCTTACTGTAGGTCATCTCCATGCTTGCTTTTTTGTCATTTTCATGTAAGTCGAATACTTCATGACGAGCGAATAGCTCTGTGTCAACTGTTGAATGTGTTCGATCCCCTCTAAATGTTTTATTTTTTAACATGTAGGTTGAAAAATCTATGCTGACAACTACATGACTCGTAAAATGATAGAGTAGTATAGTTTCACACAATTGTTTATCAATAGTTTACTAAATACTCGATAATGGGAAAATTCCTAGTCATAAAAGTAGAAAATATACTTATGTTACATGGTAAGGATATGGAATTAAAATAACATGTAGGAGGAGGAAGGAGAATGTAGCCTATTTTATTTTTTCTTTAATTATTACTTTCTCAATATTTGATAAATTTAAAATTTGATATATTGCAAGGTCTTCTAAACCTTCACCTTCAGCAACATTAATTAGGAGTTACGCAGTATTTACTGTACGCTAAAGTAATAAAAACTGAGGGAAAACCATAAGGAAAACCTAGATTATAGAAGGGTAAATATAAATCAGATGCAAAAGATGAAAATATTTATATTCACAAACTTGAAAGCACTAGCATTGATAACGTGTTAAACAAAACGTCTGTGAAAAGTTTTATAACTACTGGGATAAAATAAGTTGAGAGTTAAGAACACAGGTGAAACATATCACCAGTTTATTTAGTGTGTGTTCTTTTACTGTGACCCATATGAACCTTACAAATTATTATCATGTTGGTTAAGTGTCAATGTAATTTAACATTTTATAGGCATGTAACGTAACATGGACTCTTACAGAATTGAGTCAAATACCCAATGCCTACACTGCAGTGTAGAATACAATATTGCGGGACTAAGAATAAATAGCCTACTTTATACAATATTAACAAATAAGTATTGATTATGTTGTTAATGCTACTAATAGATGCTTCCTAACGATATCGCCGATAAGCGAGCACATGCTTCCTCAAACCACGACATTCCTCAAGTTGGTAAGATCTAACTCGAAAAACGTAGTAAGTTCTGAAGAGGAAATTTTCCTCAATGAAATGTTTATAAGAAAGGACAATAATCAACAAATATCAGATAACTTTAAATTATTTATTTAGTTTTCTTGTGGTGATGAACTAATTCGTGTACGATTTACTGTACTCACTATCTATTCTTCAATGCATCAGAAATATATTGCTGAACATACATATTTGATATTATTGTGTTATAGTATGTTTTCCCGCATTCGATTAGATTCATATCAATAACTCATTATCGTGCAAGTTTTAAAGGGAGTGGGTAAGATTTTAAGGACTCATGTTAAGCATATTTGCCTAAGATCATAAAACATTTTTTTGGATAAGTATAAAAATTTGGACTCATCTGTTTTTTTAATAATTTAACATTAAAAAAAAAGCAAATCAAATTTGGGAACTTTAGTACCCTTAAAAAGGCAAAAAAACAAAACAAAACAAAAAACTCGCCCCACCAAGGTCGAACTTAAAAAACACTGCCATCTTGATCTCAATAAAAATATATATTCTAAAAAAAAAAAAATTTCCCACAATCCCCCATTTTCTATGGCTTGGGGACAAAACCCCTTTCCAAATCGTCGGGAATCAATGCTGGGCACTATAACATCATCAGCTACGACATCATGGCAGCCTCCTTTAACCCCGTTTATGTAAATTTTGTTATGTAGAATGATTAAAAAAATTTTTTTAATTTTAATATTTTTAATTTTTAAAAGAACTGATGAGTCCAAATTTTTTTTTATTGGATGACGAGCAAGATTCCACTTCACCACGGAAAAAAAACCCGGGAATTTTTTTTTTTCTTTCTTTTTTTTTGTATTTTTGTGTATCTGTTAAAACACGTTTTTTTTTTTTTTGGGCTAAACCGTTACCCCCAATCGCGATGAAATTTAGGGAGGCCTTTAAATCTTTGATTTAGAACTGTAACCTTTTTGAGCGCATCGAAAAATTTTTTTCTCATAAAAATCGCAATTATATTTTTTTTTTTTTCATTTTTAAAACATTTTTCGACTTTTTTACACTACATGCTTTACCCGATTGAATGTTTTTTCACAGAACCCTTATTTTAAAAAAATTTAATATATTGTGAAAAATTTGAGTGTTATAAAAAAAATTTTTTCCCATGAAAATTGAAATTTTTACGCTTTTTTCTTTTTTAATTTTTTTTTAAATTACTTCATCCACAACGCCCCTAAAAAAGGGTTTCGAAGCTTCCTGTATTTTTAAAACAAACTTTTTCTTTAATCTCGTAGTTTTTTCAAATTTTTTTGACGAATTATATGAAAATCATCCATTTTCACTTTAGTACAATTTTGGTTGTAGCCTCTTTTGGTTGCTGTTCTTGTTTTAATGTTAATCTGAACTTGTAAATCTGTAATCGCTGTGTCAGGTCAGGGGACAATGCCCCCTTGCCTCCTGCCCCGGGGCAGGTAAAATTATTAAAAAAAAAATTTTTGGGTTTTTGTCAAGTAAATATCGGTTTAACCCTCTTAGCCTGGCAAAAATCCCCCGAATGACATCGGGGGCCATCTTGTAAGCGAGTTTCGCAGCCTGCAAGAAAAACATATAAGTAACTTATACAAAATAAAGAACCTATTGGAACTATAGTTGAATACGGAAATAACATTACCTACCAAAAGATACCATAATCAGTTGATTTTAATTATAAAAACATATGATCTTCTTCCAAAAAATACCACACTTTGACTTGACTAAGGCATTTAGTAATAAATTAGTAAGCAATATATGAGGCAATCGGTTGTACTTTACTTCGTAAGTCGTAGGCCTTATCAGAACAACAAAAACTATATGAAGTTTTATTTAATATAAAATACAATTCAGACAAATATCGGCACACAACAAGATAACGGACTTAGTTTATCAATTATCACCTGACATTGACGAAACTCTCTTTTATATATTTTTGAGTTGAGCGGTACACCCATTATAGCCCATTATAATGAAATCTAAGACGTATTCCCCGGACATATTCCTGCTCATTTTTTTTAAAGAGAAATATATATTTATTGTAAGTATTTACATAAGTGTAATAACAGAGTACCAACTGAAATACCTGAGCCTTCAGCTCTCAACTTTCAACCTTGACATAAATTTTTGTGGAACCAAAAGATAAGAATATTAATTTTTGGGTTAGAAGGCAAAATTTTTGTTTCTATTTGCAACACATACTCTTGTCTACAAACTGATTTACTTGGATTTTTCTCGTCAATATCTTGCACGGTACCATTTACCATTCATTCATTCATTTTGTTCCTCCGGTACAAAATTAGTATTTGTACCGGCGGATGAAAATATTCTACCGTGCAAGATATTAATGGGGGATAAATTCAAGTTCGTCAGTTTATAGACAAGAGTATGTGTTACAAAATAGAAAAAAATTGCCTTCTATCCCAAAAATTCTAACAGGAATATGTCTGGGTTATATGTAGTATATTTTACCATATTCGTCTATATTGGGTGTACCGCTCAACCCTAAAATATATATTTTTTTAACAATTTTATTTGATAAACTAATATTTAGGAACATTTTCATTGAAATTCATTGACATAAAATAACACAAAATGTTTGGTACAGGTTGGCATACATAGTTGCTTCCATTGAGAACTAAATATTTTATCAGTCGAAGTTAATTCAAATTACATTCTATGAGAAAATACATAATACATAGAAACAGTTTTAAATTCACATAAATATTATAAGAATGAATCATTTCAATTATAAGCCTATTTTCGAGATTGATTCTTAGAATGATAAATGGACTTACCTCCGAAAGTTTTTTTAATGAGGGGGCATCCACCCCGGGAGGCTTGAACGAACAGGGGCGTTTGCCCCCTCATTGGATGAGCATGTTCTTCTTTAAGGCTGGAGACGCCTCCGTCCAAACACGGCTAGGCCGCCTCGACCCTGCTAACTCGGAACCGGCCAAATACAGGCGGGGGGATTTAAACTTTGGAAAAAGGACAAAATTTTTCTTACAACAAATGATTATGGATAAAAAATAACACACAAACAAAACTTTAAAAATACAGCCAAACCTTACACACTCAAAAAAAAATGAATTAAAAAAAGGGGGAAGTCATGTACCTTTCCCTTTGCGCATTCTTAATTCATAACGTACAGTGTCCCATAACAGCATCCTTGAAAACTTTTCAAAATAGAATTTCAAGATTAAAATTTAAAAAAAATAGTTATCAAAGTTTTTTTTTTTCTAATTAAATTTAAACGTAATATCTTCAAATTTTTATTTTGCCAAGCTTTTCAAGGTGTTTACGGGACACTGTACGTTTTTGAATTAAGAAAGGGAAAAAGGGAAGGGTAGATAGATGACTTTGGGCCCTTTTTTTGATCTAAATTTTTTTAGTGTTAAGGTTTTTGGGTGTATTTTTACAAATTTTTTTTTATGTGTGTGATTCGTTACTTTTTCAAATTTAATTGCAAAAAAATTTGTTAAAAAAATAAAAAATTTTTTCAAAGTTGATTTTTCTATGGTATTACCATTAACAAAAGGATGTAAAAAATTAGTGGTACAAAAGTCTTGCTTTTTGTAAACAATGTAGTCGATCATTTTTCAAATAACATAGTTACTTGTTGATTATATTCCCTTTTATAAGGCTTTTATTAAAACCTTTTTTTGAAACCTTCCGCATTTTGTTTATCTTTTTTTTTTCAAAGGACCCAAAATCACTATTACCTTTAATGTCCAGTAAATATTAAAGTTGTCCCCACCTTTGGGCAGAATCGAGGGCCGATTGAAGCTGACGAATTAGACCGTAGTAGCATAATAGCAGTAGTATTAACATCCTTAAAATGATTTTGAACATGTTTTAAGCCATTTTTCCACCCAAAAAGGAAGCCGTCCCCCAACCCAAAATTTTGGTTGTGTTGTAGGTTTCTTAAAACCCCCTTTATTTTTTAAGTTTTTAAGTTTTACCACTTTCATGACGGCGGGGGACACCTCAAAAACACCCTAACTCTGCTGCTGTATAAAGGGGCTTGGTTGTAGCGCCCCCGGGCTTGGCGCGGCGCCCTAACGGGCACCTAGATTGTCTTTAAAAAGTTAAAATTTTGTTGTTATATTTAAATTTGTCGCAATATGACACAGGGATATAAAAATGCTCTTCATTTTTTCTCGCCCGCTTATTCACTCTATTAACATTAATTTTATGTTGGCTTTTATAAATCGGGAAAATTTATTGTCTCTCCAGTGAAAACTTTCTCGTACTGGGGTGAGGTCACATTTTCAAAGTTTTATTTTTTTTTTTTTTTATTAAAAAGCACATCAAGTCCTTAATTCTATCATAAAGAAATCAAATTCTCGTATTCTTTATAAACAAAAGATTTAAAAAAGCAAAGTTAAATGGGTTTGGTGGGGGTGCCGGGTAGAGCGAGAAAAGTTTTAGCTCCATATGAATAGCATTGTTGGTGGAGGCGCCGGGTCCTCTCGTATTGGTATTATTTCTACGCTATATAGAATATATACCAGTTGAATTATTGTTGTTTTTTGTATAGCACACAATCATGACATCGAATTCAATAAGTGTGTTTCAAGTATGTATGTAAGTGTGATGAAAGCAACAAATAGCATATCAGTACAAGAATTGCTTTCAGACTTGGTTGTATACATTAAAAAATAATACTTTTTAGCCTTTTCTTCGGCAATCATTGTTTGTAAATTCTTTAAGGTGGGATTTCAGTTGTGGATGCGCGCGGCGTGGCGCGGCGCGGCGAGGCGTGGACTTCGGTGGATTTAGGCTATTTTCGATTTCAGTAGCGGATCGCGCGGCGTGGCGTGGATCTGTTTACCCGCGGATTTTCCCGGGGTTTTATGAACTGGTGATTGCTAGCTGAATGTAGGTCTAGGTTATGTTGATATACTAAGAGAGGACAAATCTGAAAATGGATCGACGAAGGTTGTTGTGGCGGCGAAAATTATTACGCCTAGTATTATTATTAATATTAACGCCACGACCATACAGCCAAAAACGGTTGGCATGTCAGACCCATTTTCCAAAACAGGGCAGCTCAAAGCGATTATTTTCATCTGCTGCAAGAGATGCGCCTTACAGACACAGACTCGTTTTTTAATTATATGAGGATGACTCCAGCTATGTTTGACGAACTGTTAAGAAAAGTTGGACCTAGACTGAAAAAATCATCGTTGACAAGAGATGCGATCTGCCCAGGCCAACGCTTATCTGTTACATTGAGGTAAGTGTGTATGGTCCTTGGACATAAGCCTACGCTCCTAGGCCCTAGTTCGATGGGGGCCTACTCGATCACGACACAACTATTAACCCGATAATCATAATTAAACCAACTTTTTTAATTTACTCCATAGGTTCTTGGCATCAGGTGACAGCATAAAGTCTATGTCATTTGCATACCGGTTGGGGGTGACCACTGTAGGTGAAATAATACGAGAAACTGTTCAGTAATCTGGGATAGTCTACAAGATGTCTTTATGAAACCAACTGCAGAGAATTTTTAAAAGGGTTGCTGCAGAGTTTTTTGAATATGGAACTTCCCAAATTGCCTTGGGGCTATGGATGGGAAACATATTCAAATGCAGGTAATAAGCTTTATTTAATTACTATTTTAATATGCACATTTGTCACATTAGAAAGTAGACATTGGATTTACATGACTATCTCTCTTTTCAACCACAGGCCTTTGCAAACAGTGGATCTGCTGATTACAACTACAAAGGTTCTCACAGTCTTGTACTTCTGGCAATATGTGATGCTAACTACGTATTCACATTGGTTGACATAGGAGCATCTGGAAGACAGAGTGATGGAGGTATTTTTCGCAAGTCGTCTTTTGGTAAAGCACTGTTCAATGAAAAGTTTAACCTACCAAAGCCAAGTGTATTGCCCGAGACCGACAAAAATATTCCACACATCTTTGTTGCCCACGCTGCCTTTCCACTTACGTCGCTTCAATATGCGCCCATACCAGGGCGATAGGACAGGTTTGGACGTTTCGAAGACAATTTTCAATTACCGGCTCTCGCGTGCCAGAAGGGTGATTGAAAATGCATTCGGAATTCTCGCAGCACGTTGGCGCATATTCCGAAGGTCTATCATAGGTAAACGGGAGACCATTGTTGGAATAATTAAAGCCACTGTGTGTCTTCACAATTGGATCCAAACGCATGAATTGAAACCAAGTGCTGGACAACGTAGATATATTCCCCCTGGTTTTGTAGATGCCGAGGATCAGAATGGTAGATTAGTTCCAGGACGATGGAGGGATGATCCACTAGTCATGCAAAGTGTCACTCAGGCTGGGGGAAATAATGCACCGAGATCAGCCATCGAAGTACGCGATTACTTGAAAAGTTACTTCATGGAGCAAGGTGCAGTTCATTGGCAATGGCATCAAATAGGTGTGAATGGACCAGATTAAGAACAAGGCTATACCGTACCAGGCTAAAACAAATCTGTCACCAACTTGGCAATACCTAGGCTATAGACATGTTTTACTGAACTTACCCCCAATATTAAATTGAGGGTTGAGAGTAGAATATGTTCAGTACAGGGATTAGATGCATAGGTGTAATGAAATAAGATATCTTATAGGCTAAAGAGCAGTTTTATTAAAATGCCTTATTACCGTAGTACTGGTATTAGGCTACTCTTTATACTGTAAATCAAATAACATCTTCTGGATTTGGAATTTCATGAAGGCCTGGTCCCTCGAGCTCAGGCTCTTCATCGAATGGGCCAGACTCTGGCAATAATGATCGATGTCATCTAACGGCGGAGGCTCGTTGGCCATACATTTCAAGACGGAATCCACCAGCGACGACTGGTCCTTTTTTCTAGCTTCTGAAAAAAAAAATGTTGTTCAATTTTATTTTATAGAATAAGGAGATAAGACACGGTATTGATTGTTCCTCTAAATAGCTTGAGTAGAATATATTTAAAAAGTGCTGCTGTGGATCTATGTTGTTAGTTATTGTTGTGACAATAGGTACCACTAAAGAAATCAGCATGTACTGAACAGTGCAATGAATCAAATTGCAATTTATATTTTTATGTGCTATTTAGTTATTTAGAATTAAAGATAAGACACGGTATTGACTGTTCCTCTAAATAGTCTGAGTAGAAGATATTTAAATAGTGCTGCTGTGGATCTGTTTCTAGTTTTTGTTGTGACATAGGTACCACTAAAGAAATCAGCATGTACTGAACAGTGCAATGAATCAAATTGCAATTTATATTTTTATGTGCTTTTTAGTTATTTAGAATTAAAGATAAGACACGGTATTGACTGTTCCTCTAAATAGTCTGAGTAGAAGATATTTAAATAGTGCTGCTGTGGATCTGTTTCTAGTTTTTGTTGTGATAATAGGTACCACTAAAGAAATCAGCATGTACTGAACAGTGCAATGAATCAAATTGCAATTTATATTTTTATGTGCTTTTTAGTTATTTAGAATTAAAGATAAGACACGGTACAGTATTGACTGTTCCTCTAAATAGTCTGAGTAGAAGATATTTAAAATTGCTGCTGTGGATCTATGTTTCTAGTTTTTATTGTGACATAGGTACCACTAGCTTTTGGGAAGAAAGCAGCATGTACTGAACAGTGCCATGAATCTAATTGCAATTAATATTGTGTGTGCTAATTAGTTATTTAGAATTAAAGATAAGACACGGTATTGATTGTTCACTTAAATAGCTAGAATAAAATAGGCATATATTATGTAGGCCTATTCATAGTGATGGATTAACTTTTTTTCAAATATTCATTAGATAAGTAGGGCCTACCACTATTATATGATAATTTATTATTTTCATTTTTATTTAATTTTAAGAAAATGGATCGAATTAAAGTGCAATGAATATTATGTCTGTGCCAATTGTAGGCATATGTAAACAAATATTATGTGTAAACCATAATAAAGGGATACTTGTTCCTATGTATGTAGGCCTAATTGTTAATACATGACCTTGGATGATTTAGGGGCCTATTGTTGTTTGTCCAACAATGTTGTTGGGGCCAAAGGAGTTCTAAATACCGGTACCTAGCCTATACGATGGTACGTACGGCCTTCGCATACTTACTAGGTTTATCAGCACTTATTTGGCTCGTTGAGGCTGAGGCAATGGGATTTTGTTTTGCCGGAATTAAGGTCTCCACTTCATTGCCATCCACGGCTAAATAAAAAGACAAAATATTATTAGGCCTACCTGCGTTTTTAAATACCGCTAAATAATTTATTGCATTATGAGCCTAGGTAGGACTACTAAAACAAACTAATGTACGTACTTTCTTCGTTTTCGATGAAAAACATAGAGTCAATACGATGTCGGATCCAAAACTTTGGTTCTTTTTCCCGCTGGCTGTCATTCTCCGAGTCTTCGGTGATTACATTTGACGTTGTTCTGTAATCAAATAATAACGGCACAGTGAGACCAGGATAGCCAGGGTTTTACCTAGGCCTAATCACCTATGCTATATAAGCACACTAGTGTAATATATTGTCTGTGCTATAGGTGTAGATAAGTCAAAACTAACAAGTAGGCCAAATGATCTTCATACTAAAAATTTCCACATTTAACATGGATTATGGCTAGGCCTATTCGACCCAATGCTTATAAAGTAGGGTCTAGGCTACTGTTTAAGTTAAGGCTAAAACTTGGATGGTCAGATAATTGCATCCTAGGCATAGCTAGGCGTGCGCAGATGTTTGTTAATGGGACGTAAGCCTAAAATAACCTTTATAAAGTTAGGTTTTAGTCTTTGTAAATAAAGACATGCAGTAAGGCTGAGTTTGAGCAAACAGTTTAACTCACTCGTCCACGTCATCTACGTATGCATTTAAAAATGACATGAATGGTACCAGGTACCAAGCAGCCTTTTTCCCTCCAGCGGAGCCACTGGGTGGTTTCTTACGCTCTTTCCTATACCTGCAGCGCAGGCTCTTCCACTTTTTGCAACACTCAGGAACTAAAACAATAAGTGTTGGATAATAATGATTCTAAAATCTAGATTATAAGCTAACCTTAGGCCCTAGGGCCTAGGCCTCGGGACCAAGTTTGGTCTAGGACTAAGCCTGTGATTAAGCCTACCTGTATTATTAACTTCTTTTGCAACTTCACTCCATGCACTCATTCGTAAGACATTATTTTTGTAGTGTTTATGGAAAATGTGTAAAAATTTCTCGCTTCTCCACTGCAATAACCAACTTTTCGCAATAATCGCCCTCCTCGGACATTTTTAGGTTATGTATGCAAAATTGTTTGGTCACTATTCCCAGTTTCTATTGGTTGTTTAGCGTGACGTCACTGTCAAATCCGCGGAGCGTGGATTTCGTCGGACAAAATATTGAATATTTTCAAAGTCACGGATCCCGAATCCACCGAATCCTCGGATCAGAAATGGAGCCCGCTGATTGGCTGAAAACTAGATCCGCGCCACGCCACGCCGCGCGATCCGCAACTGAAATCCCACCTTTAGAGTCGACATCCCAAAACTGTTTATATTCACTAACATTTCTTGGTAACATTTACATTATTTCTTAATAAAATAATATTTTTGTAATTGTTTTGAATTACCGTACTGGAATAATTCTGAGTACTATCAGAGAATAAGTGCACACTAAGTAAAATAATACTTTTCTTTAAATGCTTATGCGTATCTCAAAAGTTGCTCACCTGGTCTGTGATAAGGTTCAATAAATAGCTGAACATGAAGTATGCCCACACCACACCGAGGACAAAACTTTGAATTATAACCATCTCAATAATTGATAGGTTTTGCTAGAAAAGAACATAGTGATGATAAAGTAGTATAATCGAGTTCTTAAATTTAATAAGCATATGATATATTTCATTTACTGTTGATTTAATAAAAGTTTGTTAAAATAGAACAGCGATTTTGAAGACTTCTTCAGTGCCAGGAGCCTGGCGATGTATGATCAGGTTACTTGGGCAGTACAGATCATAATGTCCATTTAAATAGTTTATTTATACCAAACATTGATTTAAACATTATTTGTTTAATTTTATGTACAAATACTTCTGTTGAAAATTAAATTCAGATTGCATCAATAATTGAAACAGACAAAACAAACAAATAAATAATAAATTACACTATTTGTATGTGGTGTTTATGCTTGAGCGGCTTCCATTGCACTTGTAGTTACGACATAAATAAAAACATATGTACTTCATACACACGGCCATCTGGTACTGAGCATATAAATACACTAAAAACGAATATAATTTATCTATTACAATTAATGTTGTATTATAATGTTACTGCGACCATCAACAACATAGCAAGCTCCACAAGTGTAATGTTTGCATTGGATAACAATTATTTTTAATAAATAAAGGCATAATAAATTGATTCAATTGTCGTAATAGTTTTCCCCGACTGCGATTCGAACTCAGAACCTCCGCTCAACGTGCCTTTAAATAGCGTGCAATCGCAGTCGGGACAGACGACAATGGCTATAAATATAACTTTGGCATTAGAGGACATCACAACCCTAGGATTTCCCGGAATGTAAACAACTATTTTTTTCATGAATTATGCAGAAAACTAGAAGTTTCTACCTAGAAACAGTAAGTAACGACACCACGATTAAAAAACAATAGTAATAGTGGATGCGCGCGCAGCCGCTAATCGTGACGTAGACATTGCGCACTCTTCACCAAATCCTTGCACGGCCAAATATTTGACAAGAGCGGTAAAGAACTTTCTCTGTAGCCGAAGATATAGTGCTTAAGACAAAAACAAAAAGTACCATCGAGTACAGTGGTCTTTCTTCTACAAGCATGATGTCAAAGTAAACATACTTGTTCGTTTTTGGTTGGTATTTCCTAACAAAAGAGTACAGAATGTTTCGTTACGTTGAAGACCATGGGGGCTGGGATAGACAAACCAAATGCGAAAGTTTCTTAACAAAACAGTACTTTCAACCAGTAATTAGACTTAATTAGACCCTAGGGTGAGCTTCTTTTTCTCTCACGAGTATGTTCACGAGCAGTGGTGTATGTATTGTACTTGTTATATTGCAAGGTAAATGATTTAATGTATGTTAAAAAAATGATTAAAATTTATTGAAATTGTATTTTTAATGCAGAAGGAAAACGCTGTATAATTTTATTTCTATATACTTGATGAAGTAGCTTCGCCATCTACGTCAGTATAGGCCTACTCTCTGACCCGTGTTGGCTAATAAGACCGTACATACCACTCTTTAAAAAAACTTGAATTTCTACAAAGTAAACCCTTGCCGGGACATAAGAGCGCCTATACCAAGCGGTCATAAACAATATTATTCGTCTTGTATAGGAAAAATACTTACTTTCTTGACAAGTTTCATGGCTGAAAGTCCACTTACTAGGACGACTATCAGAATAACAATATCAAGGAGGTGTCCATCAATGATGCCAGAGAGCGGGACACTCGGCAAATAATGAACATCCATTCATTATTATGGACAAGTTGGTGTTCTGGTATTTCCAGGGCTATGAAATGTGGTCACACTCACCTCAACGCTGCTTGGTGGATCTTCACGCAGTCAATAAGTTCTCGATTCATGTCCTGCGCTAGCGCTCTGGCAGCTTCAAACTCTTTGATTAAGTGCTTCCTCTGTTGTCGATTTTCGTTCATTTAGAGGAACAATAGTATTAATGTCAAATCCTTCAATAAGTGATGCACTACGGACATTTCTAGTTTGGTGAATATTTACTCTGGAAACGTCTTCAACTAGTGCCATAAGAGAAATGTCGTCCATCAATTGCTCCATCACACTTACATTAGAGCATGGTTGTGTTTGTCAATGACTGTGTCTAAAACTGTTTTTTATTCCTTTGTTGTCATCACTGTTCTTCAAAATATCTCTTCCGCTCACTTGTTGGGAAATAACGCCAACGATTTGGATGGATTCCAGGATTCCTTCATCCAGATCCACATTTTGACTAAGGTTGATCTTCGTTTCATTAATGGATTTTGTTGACATATCTTTAACCTTACTGGGAAAGTGCCCCCAAAATATCCAAGTATCTCGAAAAGTAGTTGCATCAGATAAACGCGCTGCCAATTGGACCATACTCATAGTTATTATTTGGACCCACCCGGGCAAAGAGGGTTATCTCGCGGGCAGGGGAGACTTTCTCATCGTACTGAACCACAGGCTGAAAGTATGAATAGTATCATAGTTACGTGTACAACGAAATGGGATAAACATTATAATTATCATTTATTCAATGTGTTATACTTTCGAATTGCATCCTTT
>JAMZAV010010121.1:0-23242 GCA_024449915.1 Sweltsa coloradensis
CGTTTTCCGACAGTTCGTCGAGGCTAGGCCCCCAGAGTCGAGCCTCTCTAGCCAACACTGAAGCAAGGCTCTAAAAATTGTGACAATGTTTTAAAAAATTTTTCACTACAAAAAAATAAGAGGGAGCTAAGAATATATAAAAAAAAAGAAAACAATCAAAAATAAAAATATTTTTTTTTCTATTTCTTTTTTCTTTTTCTTTTTCTTTTCTCTTTTCTTTACATCCTCCCTTTTTTATTTGGTTCATTAATAATTGCATTAAATATCCTTTTTAAATTTGTTACCAAAATATTGTGTTAATACTTTTGTTGTTGTAATATTAGTATTTCCAATATTTACTTAACTGTTAGGCCTAGACTAGTTCATTGTTGTATTTAATTGTCCTCCATTGTAAATAATATTTTTAACTGAATAGAATAGACGTTAAATAAATTAATAAATAAATAAATATGTTTACCTTATAAATCCCATCCACAAGTTTGGTTATCTCCTCTGTCTCCATTATGATTGGAAGTTCAGTGTCCACTGTAAGTTGTAAGTATTCCCAAATCACACGTGCATCACCACTTAAAACAACTCACAACTTAATTACACTTAATTTCACAAACGAACACACTATGAGTTACCCCACAAAAACACACTTCCACACACTCTGAATATCAACGAAACTTTTACGACTTAATATGATTAAAGTAGGAAATGCAAAGACGAGGAAAGCGAAAAAACGGCAATAAATTGAATACGTTTTTTTTCACATTAACATTTAGATTACACTGGTATTGTAGAAGTCGTTTTTTCTACAAATATTTTCTACGAATTGCTTTCCCAAATTGGGATGTTTTTTTCTCTTCAATTTACAAGAGTGACAAATTGAAAGATTATAATTTTAACAATATCCAGAATGAAAAAGTGGCAAATCGTTAGATTAGGCCTATATGTTATAAAACCGAACAATTTTCGACCAGACTTTCATAACAAGAACCAACTCCTAATACGATATTAATATTCAGAACAAGTTTGTTACTTCATAACAATTGGGCATCACGAACTTCATAGAGTATGAAATTTAGAAATTATCCCCCACACTGTTTGTATTTTGGAAACTCGTCACGAACTCACAACGAAACAATGATTAATAATTCCACCGCACTAAAACACAACTGTACACATCCGAAAATTTTAATTTTTACAACCGCACTCGAAAAAAAATATTTTAAATTTGACTCGAAAAAACAAAATAATATTTTTTTAGATTTTTTTTATTATTCAGGAAGACACAATAAAAACAAAAAACTCGATATTTTCACACAAAACTTTTTCGTAAAATCTCGTAACACTCGCGCGAGATCGGGCGTGCTCGGGAGAGCGATGGGCGTAGATCCTCTCTCGTCGAATGTCGCCGGCAGACTGAGCTTGGGGCGCGTCGTCACCGTGGAGCGCCACCGTCGCGGGAGAAAGTTCCGCATTGGCCTAATGCCAGGCAGGCACGTAATACGACGGACTACTACGATTACTACTACTACTACCGGTTTAAATTTCCCCCAAAATAATGGGCCCGATATACTCCTGTTTTTGGACTTTCCCGTCCTGATTAGCGGGAGAAGGTAATGAGGGATAATAATGTTGGATGGACGATGTCCCAAAATAGGGGGCGAAGTTTTGAGGATTGTTTTTAAGCAAAGCGAAGCGGCGTTTCCATTTGACTCTGCCGGAAAATTAGTCACTGGTTTTGTTTTTTTGTTTTTTTTTTTTTTTGTTTTTTTGTTTGTTTGTATGTCTCGCCATAACGTTCGAACGGAGGCTCGGATCGAGTTGAAATTTTGACCATCCGAAAAGCTTCTTTTCTCGATTGAATGCCATTAGTTTTGTGGCAAAACCGTTCAAAAAGTTAAAAAGTTACATAAAAGTTAATCGAAAGTTTTTTTTCAAACTAAATGGCGACAAAATCTGAGATAGCCAATCATTTCCGGGCACGAATATGTTAATTTTTTTTTGATCCGATAAGTAGTGTAGATGGAAATTAGATTATAAACAAAAGTAACGTTGCCATGGAACGAAAAGACGCGGGGAAGTTTCTAATGCACTGCCACCTAGAAGTAATCAAAATACTTTCGAGGAAGCAGTCTATTTTTTGCAACAAAGAGTTTAAATAGTTTTCCCAAGGAGCTAAGGTCCTCTAGATGGCGGTGGATTTTAAAAAAAAGATTTACACACGAGTTACCCAAATACCTTGGCAATAACTAGGAAAAAGCTCAGTTTGGACGCGTTGATAAGCGAGAACGTGCTATAGCTAGACCCCCATTGCACATTTTTTTAAATTTTTAAAATTTGCGACGTTCGCTGTCCACAGGGCCATGTTTCCAATTTTTAATTCTTTATTGCCAAGGTATTTGGGTAAACCCGTGTGTAAGTAAACCCTTACTTTGTGGATAAAATCCACCGCCATCTAGAGGACCTTGACTCCTTGGGAAAACTATTCAAACTCTTTGTTGACAAATAATAGACTGCTTCCTCGAAAGTTTTTTGATACTTCTAGGGGGCAGTGCTTTAGAAACTTCGCGCGTCTTTTCGTTGCCATGGCAACGTTCCTTTTGTTATAATGTAATTTCCATCTACACTACTTATCGGATCAAAATAAAATTAACATATTCGTGACCGGACGGACATTCAAAATGATTTGGCTATCTCAGATTTTGTCGCCGTTGAGTTTGAAAAAAAACTTTCGATTAACTTTAATGTAACTTTTTAACTTTTTGAACGATTTTGCCACAAAACTAATGGCTTTCAATCGAGAACAAAGCTTGCGGATGATAAAAATTTCAACTCAACCCGAGCCTCCGTTCGAACGTTATCGCGAGACATACAAAAAAAAACAAAAACAAAAAACAAAAAAAAAACAAAACCAGTGATTTTTTTTCCGGCAGAGTCAAATGGAAACGCTCGCTTCGCTCGCTTAATAAATAATACTGGGAAACAGGGCCCCTGTGGACAGCGAACGTCGAAAAATTTTAAAATTCAAAAAAATGTGCAATGTGGGTCTAGCTATAGCACGTGCTCGCTTATCAACGCGTCCAACTGAGCGTTTCCTATTTGGTAAATACTTTTTGTTGTTATCAGGGAAATGTTAAGTTAGTTTTACGTGTGTTGTTCACTCAGTTTAATCAAGGAGAAATAAAGCAACAATGCAGTGTGCAGAAAAGTTTTTTTGAAACAGTAAACTTGATTAATTGCATTAACTATCAAAGTTTAAGTAACAAAATGAACCCCCTACTACACAAATAAAACATGAAATCAAATATATACCATGTCCAGCATAAACTAACGAATAAGATGAACTAAACGTATAGGTACTTATCGAGTCGTGCATAGACGAAAAAGTTTGCATTCGATACCTATTTCAATTAAAGAATACCTAATCTTATATCCATTTTTTTACATGTAATGTTAGTTTATATTTTTATTCTTGTAGTCACCAAACAATAGTTGAATATTAGCAACAAACATTGGTTTTCTCTTTCTAACAATAAAATAAGAAAAAAACTATATTTATTTTCCAGTTTTTTAGTTCCCTAATCCTTGTTGTTTTCTTACGTATACTAAAACAATAACATTTATTGTGTATAGATCCTCTTTTTTTTGAAGATTTTCGTGGGAAAATTTTATACGAAATTGGAAAACTGACTGATTGACCCTGGCGTAGACGATATTATGTGCAATTTTATTTAGTCTCATTAATTACTTAAACTAAAAAGGCGGATAGGTAAATATTTTTGTGAAGACGCGATGTAAATTTATTTTGTTTATAACATGGGGTTAAAAGGTGAGTACAAGGCACGAGCATGTATAGTATTTCCCTGGCAAAACGTAGCAAGTGGACAACTAATCCAGAAGTTTCAGGTGTTTTCCCCCAAATTCCAAATTAATACTGCATGGCATAGGAACGTGGTGCTATGAAACATCAATTTTATTTGTATATTTAAAATAATTTTTAATAATAGCTAGGGACCATCTCATTGGTGCAACAATGTAAATACATACATTCATTCATTCGTTTTAATGTTCTCATCGATCATCAACACTCAATTAGAAATTAGAATGAAGTCCAGGGGACAAGACATCTACTGTATGGGTCGCTGCGGCTCGTTTATTGTCCCCTGTCTGTAACACATCCATGTAAATGCAATGCTGAACAGAAAAATAAATAATAATGATAAAGATACTTAAATAACTTACATATCCTTCCCCCCCCCCCTTATTTGTAGAAGACATACACATGAAATATGGGAATTACATTTGTGATATATAAATTTTCTAAACATTCTATCTCAGTATTCGCGAGAAAATGTTTAACAAGGATTGCTGGTGACGGGAGTAGATCGAGTCGTGGAGACTCAATCACACACTATTCTTGGATACATCAAGTATACCTATGACTTGACGCTGCCCCCCCCCCCCTCAATCAGTCACGCAAGAGTATTCCAACAAATTATTGTTGACTAGAACTAATTAGAACATTATTATTAGAGTTATCGTCAATTTTCTAAATCACTCGCACAAAACATGATGTTAGTGAAAGGGGTATTTACTTAGCACGCACTGTGAGAGCAACGCCATTAATTACAATATACGAGGCCGATGCGATTATTTTATGCATAATCATACGAGAAATACTTAGCTGGTGAGGTCTTTTACCAGTTTTGACAAAAATGTTTGGAATTCTAAACAAATTACAAAATAGTTTTGACTAACTACTTATAAAGTGAACGTTCAACATTGAGAGATAGTTTGTTCTAAGCTTCAAACTTTGACGTTTATTAAAGTAAGAAAATGTACCGTGTTTTCTCAAGTAAGACAAATGATATAAATTATACAAAACGCACAGGTAAAACTAGAACTAGCAGTAAAAGTAATTCTTCTAAAACATGTTGAAAGTGTGATTCGGAACGTTTTAGGAAAGGAAATGAAATCACTCTATTTTTTTTTTTTTTTTTTTTTTTTTGTGTGGCTCGTTGGTCTTGTGGTTAGCGTATCTGCTTCCAATGCAGGAGGTCCAGGGTTCGATTCCCGCTAAAGTCAGAAGTTTTTTAACTTCTGATTTGGACTTAAGTCCATCAGTTCTTGTCTTAGCTCCTTGAGTTGTTCTGAATCGGCCTTGTTGATTCTGGCGTTGATTCGCGGGTGTTCGCACTGTCCATACCACTGATTGCTATATTTCCTATTAAAAATATCGATCTTTGGTTGGTTATCGCTCACTCGTCGATTGCGTCGGGGCCTACAGGGTTGGCTTGGTCGCTTTGATTTAAAGTCCCCCACTGAAAATCAGTTTATATAACTGAGTGGGTAGACTCTAAATACAATTTATTATTTATTTATTTTTTTATTTATTTATTTATTTATTTATTTTATTCTAGTTACAGTATCTTTGGTAACGCGTAGGGCAGGTCCCATCTGATATTAAAATGACACATTGTTATGTCACATCGTGTGGCTCGTTGGTCTTGTGGTTAGCGTATCCCGCCCTTCCAATGCAGAAGGTTTTAGGATTTGATTCCTTCAGTGTCAGAAGTTTTCAAAATTCTAATTTGGACCCTTGTGGGCCATCAGTTTGTCTTAGAAGTTTGTAAACGGTGATTTTGGAGCCGTCCTAGCAAGAGGCACATAATAAATTCAAGGTTGTTCTGATCGGCCTTGTTGATTTCTGGCGTTTTATCCGGGGTGTCGCACTGTCCATACCAATGATTGCATATTTCCTATTAAAAATATCGATCTTTGGTTGGTTATCGTTCACTCGTCGATTGCGTCGGGGCCTACAGGGTTGGCTTGGTCGCTTTGATTTACTGTTCTCCACTGAAAATCAGTTACATAACTGAGGTGGGTAGACTCTAAATACCCAATTATTTATTTAGTTTTATACTGTTATTTCTTATTGTTTTCGTCTTTTAATAATTTAGCTGCAAATTAATTGGACAGGTTATAGACAATCTAGGGTTCTGAGAATAAAAAATTTGCGTGATCTCGATTCTTATGTATTTGAAGTGGGTAGATCTAAATACGAAAGCATCTTTTTGTTTTGTATTTAATGGTATTATGGTACGTGTTACTAAAATTACAACGACTGCCATGGAACTAGCTCAACTTAGGAAAAGATTAATATTGTTAAGCGAGCGAAGCGAGCGTTCCATTTGACTCTGCCGGAAAAATTTGTCACTGGTTTGGTTTTGTTTTTTTTTTTTTTTTTTGTTTGTTTGTTTTTTTGTTGTTTTTTTTTTTGTTTGTATGTCCCCCGCGATAACGTTCGAACGGAGGGTCGGATCGAGTTGAAATTTTGACCATCCGCAAGCTTTGTTCTCGATTGAATGCCATTAGTTTTGTGGCAAAATCGTTCAAAAAGTTAAAAAGTTACATTAAAGTTAATCGAAAGTTTTTTTTCAAACTTACCGGCGACAAAATCTGAGATAGCCAAATCATTTAGAATGTCCGTCCGGTCACGAATATGTTAATTTTAGCTTGATCCGATAAGTAGTGTAGATGGAAATTACATTATAACAAAAGTAACGTTGCCATGGCAACAAAAAGACGCGCGAAGTTTCTAATGCACTGCCACCTAGAAGTAATCAAAATACTTTCGAGGAAGCAGTCTATTATTTGTCACCAAAGAGTTTAAATATTTTCCCAATGAGTCAAGGTCCTCTAGATGGCGGTGGATTTTATCCACAAAGTAAGTATTACCCACGGGTTTACCCAAATACCCTGCCAATAATAAATAATTTTGGAAACATGGCCCCGTGGACAGCGAACGTCGCAAATTTTTAAATTTAAAAAAATGTGCAATGTGGGTTTAGCTATAGCACGTGCTCGCTTATCAACGCGTCCAACTGAGCGTTTCCTAGTGGTAAAATAATAACACGCGAACATACAGAAAACAAAAAAGTTCAGTGCCTATGTTCTTCCATTATTGAAATGTTTTCCAATAATTTCATATTTCATCATTATATGTTTGTTTACCATCATTTATATCACTTATTTTATGTATCTTTGCCTTGTACTATGTATAAATCTAAAAAAGTGTATTATTAAATAAATTACGTATTCTTATGGTCACACTGGGCACGGGCAATACTGACTGGATATTTTTCTCAGGTTTTTCTCAGTCTCAGGCGAATTCTAGGATTGAGTCATATACTAACAATCCTTGAGTGACATTTTAAGTGGTCAAAATGTCTCCGGAGGCTGGACTTATACGTACACAATTCAAAAAGAGTATTTCATCGTTTTAATTTAAGAGGGAATATGACCAATTTGACACCTTAGCAAAGAGCTATTTGCTCTGCCAGAAAGAATCCGAAGGTGATTTATATGAAACTGTACATAGTCGGCAGAAAAGCATACATGACAGCCTAACAGTAAGAATAAGATCAACATATTATTAAGCGAGCGAAGCGAGCGTTTCCATTTGACTCTGCCGGAAAAAATAGTCACTGGTTTTGTTTTGTTTTTTTTTGTTTTTTTTTTTTTTGTTTGTATGTCTCGCGATAACGTTCGAACGGAGGCTCGGATCGAATTGAAATTTTCACCATCCGCAAGCTTTGTTCTCGATTGAATGCCATTAGTTTTGTGGCAAAATCGTTCAAAAAGTTAAAAAGTTACATTAAAGTTAATCGAAAGTTTTTTTTTCAAACTCAACGGCGGACAAAATCTGAGATAGCCAAATCATTTAGAATGTCCGTCCGGTCACGAATATGTTAATTTTATTTTGATCCGATAAGTAGTGTAGATGGAAATTACATTATAACAAAAGTAACGTTGCCATGGCAACGAAAAGACGCGCGAAGTTTCTAATGTACTGCCACCTAGAAGTTATCAAAATACTTTCGAGGAAGCAGTCTATTATTTGTCAACAAAGAGTTTTAAATAGTTTTTCCCAAGGAGTCAAGGTCCTCTAGATGGCGGTGGATTTTAAAGTAAAGATTTAAACACGGGTTTACCCAAATACCTTGGCAATAATAAATAATACTGGAAACGCGAACGTCGTAAATTTTAAATTAAAAAAAATGTGCAATGTGGGTCTAGCTAAAGCACGTGCTCGCTTATCAACGCGTCCAACTGAGCGTTTCCTAGTGTATTGTTAATCAACCAAAGCATTTTGAGAAAAGGGTAAATTTTGGAATTGTTAAACAAATTTTTTTAAAGTTATTATTATTTGTTAAACTCAGAAATAAAGACCCGACTGGGATTTGAACCAGGGTCTTCAGGTAGGTGACTTAACAAAATAGACCATAATTATATTTTTAGATGTTAATTTAACGCATATTCTAAATCTTCTTTAAAATACTTTATAGTGAAGTACTTCGAAATATATTGTCTCGTTTTAAATCTGATATATTATTTTTGGCTGAAATTTATAATTTGGTCAATTGTAATTTTATTTTTGGCTGATGCATCCGCCAAACAAAATAACACAATATTTGGATGAGCGAAGCGAAGACTTCAATTTCATTGACCCCCAAAAAATTTAGCTCGGGTGTTTTTTGTTTGTTTGTTTGTTTGTTTGTTTGTTTGTTTGTTTGTTTGTTTTTTGTTTTTCTGTCTGTTTGTTAACTCTCTACCAGGCAAATGGCATATCCGATCTTGATGAAAATTGGAGGGGACCTTCGAAATCTCTAAACTTAGAGGTGTGTTGTTTTAGGGTACAATCGAAGAAATATTTTCTCATGAATATCGTACTTTTACGATTTTTTTCAATTTTTAGTGCGATATTTTCGTGACATTTGGGCCGATTCTGATCAAACGGGTGGGACTTCAACGTTCATATTATACATGAACATTAAGGTTATGGTAATGTAGTACCTTTTGAAAGAAAAAGTTGAGAAAGTTAGCCAGAATCTATAGAAATAAAGCTTTTAATATAAGTTTTTTGATTTTTTGTGATATATTTTTGTGCCATTTGGGTCAATTCTGACCAGACGGGTGGGGCTACAACGTTCATATTATACATGGACATTAAGGTTATAGTGATGTAGTACCTTTTGAAAGAAAAATTTGAAAAAGTTAGCCAGAATCCATAGAAATAAAACTTTTAATATAAGTTTTTTACGGTAAATAATAACAACAAGAAACAATAGAAACTTGACAACAATCACCTACAATGCGTAGGCAGCAAAACAAAGCACTTGCAAAAGTAAAGATATCTCATGCAAAAAAAACTTTAAAAAAGCTCATCCATCAACGCGACTAAAAAAAGCGTTTGCGAAGCTTCCTAGTATTGGATAAGTCAACAGAATGAGCCCAGGTTTCGAGTTGTATGGACAGTTAATTCCCAGCTATTTGGTAGATATCCACTGAATGGCTACCACATAACATGTGCCATTGTCTTTCTCTGACCATAGATAAATGTATAGAACTCGACCAGTGGCCTTAATGTGTTTCTATTAAGCGAGTTGGCTTTAGTACCACAGAGCACGGGGTGGTGTTGGTCATAATTAATGAAACAAAATCACAATAACAAGGGTTACTCATTAATGGCTGCATGAAATACACACAGTTCTAAACAAAAGGACCACAATATAATGGCCAGTAGTTTAGTTGTGTAGTTTGGCTGAGTTAGGAGTTAGTGGCTCAACGATTATGCGCGAGAATAACTAGGGGTCACGCGTTCAAACCCCGGTACCGGCAATTCTTTTTTAATTACCTTATTTATCAGTCATAACGCGAATTACAAACTATGAAGATTTTTAATGTGGACATTCTTTAACAGGATAAATGTGGCAATTTTTAATAGTTAAAAATACAAATTGAAATACGTTAAATCTATTATTTTCTTGCAGAATTGGTTGGTTTATTAATGTATAATTCAATATTTTTAATATTTTAATTAATTTAGTTGTTAATTGTTAATTTTTTCTTTTTATTTATTCTTTCATTTCTTTTTCTCCCTTTGTTTCGCTATCCCCCTTATCCCTTAACTATAAATCGTAAGGTATTCCTTTCCATTATCGTTAATATTGAAGTATTGGCATAAAAGGTGTTAATTTCTTTCTAAAACGATATCTAATCATAAACATATATATCATATATTTAGTTATTTTGTCTTAGGTTTCGTTATTTTCTCCCGTTTGCCAGAACATTCGTTCGTTAGTTGGATTATTCGTTTGTTAGTTCTTTCATTCGTTCGTTAGTTCTTTAATCATTCGTTAATATATTCCTTCATTCGTTTGTATTTCCATCCATCCTTTCTTTTCTTGTATTCTCAACATTAAATCTAGGTCACATACGAAGACGAATCACTAAGCCATGTTCTACAAATGAATCTACCTCCTCAATCATGATTAGACTGGAAATAAAACCGGGTGTTAATTACGGACTTAATCGAGGTTGATTATACGACAAGGATTGGATTCGGAAAGTCAGGCTGTGATTATGATGCTGTTTTGAAATGTGCATCATTTACGACAATAACCGGTCGTGGAGAAAATTAATTTTTGAAGAAACACTTGTTCATAGTGGGATAAAGATGTCTAAAATTAGTGCAAAATGTGAAACAAGCGCGAAAATTTGCATACTGACTAATTTGAGTGTGCTGAATCCAAAAATTTATGGCCCCAAGATGAAATCCTAATATTTCTATGAGTAATTAATTTAATTAGATTAATCAATTAAATTAAGATAATCAGGATTTATTCATGTCTATGTGGTCAAGCGTGATATTTAATGAAAGCAAATAATGCATTCAACATTTTTGATTTGATAAAAGTGAAATTTAATTAATGGTATTAATTAAATTGATCAATTAATAAAAATCAAATATGAAAAGTTCGGTTAATTTGCATTTTCTTAAATTTAAACTACAATAAGATGAAAAGTTGGTTAATTTGCATTTTCATAGTTACTTAGGTCTTAAACCAACTGGAAGTAATTTCGATATTAGTCACAATATTAAATCTTAGTTTAAATTACTTAATTAGTTAATCAATCAATTATGTTTTTTGTTCTAAAACATATCATGTGACATATCAAACTGTAGCATTTTTCTTCAGCAAAATGTTTTTATGTATGTTATATAATTACAAAAATAAATGTTCAATTCAGCTAATATTAATGAACAACAATTACAGAAATAATTCAAAACGTCGATTAACAGCTATCCTAAAGCGTAACATAGTTGTCAAAGAAAATTATTTTCGTTTGCAGCATGATTAAATATAGGGCACATTAAAATAAATGGTGCTATTGTATGCAAACGGTACATTATTATTCACACCAAATTTATCAATTCACAATGCCATTAACAATGTGACAACCTCGGCGTGATTCCTTAAAGAACCATATTTTGTAACTTTATTTTGTAAGTTCACCCTTTGCACTATATTATTACCACTATCGAATAAAACATGATGGTTACCACATTGCACATTGTCATCACACAATTAAACATCACTCCTGAAAGCACTTTCTGTCGCAGATACACAGATGAGAGCATAAAAAAGACGCTTTCACGCAAGAGCATTTAGGTCCGCAATTAATCTTGCAGCTACATCTTACTAGTTAACGGCATTGCGATGACACCTGCGAGTAGAAAACACAGAGTGTAATTACGAAAATTATATATGTTAATAATAACAGTCATTTTGAACCAGTACCAATATTTACTTCTGAAAGAACAGTCCACAACGGCTCGTACCCTGATTCCGTAGAGCGCAGCCCCAGTCAGTTGGTTCTGGAAGGATGGCAGCTTGAACCAAGCATTGTCCCCAAACGTGTCCTGCTTGGTGAGCAGCTCGCATTCCATGTTCTTTGAGGGCTGCTTGAGTTGGAGGGATGTTTTCTTAGCTTCAATTGTTTTTAGGGGCTCCATTACAACAACGAAGCTTTCGAAAATTTGACAGTTGCGCATCAGATACTACTTCTGGAGCATTTGACAGTGAAGTAAACACGGGAGTGACTTCCTCGAAATGAGACCATATATCCATCACGGTTTTCTTGCCTTTCCCGGAGAATGACGACACTATGTCACAGCCACTGAACGCGTGCCAGAATGGCAAGGCTGAACATTTAGCTTCTCCCAAACTTTGCGCATACTGATGGCAGCGTTTATGCTTACCGACACCAAATTCATGCTAAAGTTCATCCACATTTAATTTATGATAAGCGTGCAGTGCTATAATGATCACGTCCGAATCTACAGTGCTTATCATTATATATATATATATATATATATTTTTTATCCAATACCAGAAACTTGTACATTGTACATTGTTCTCCGCAGAGCGGCTAAGGGTGTAAGTGCAAGATCGTTTCCTATCGGGGGTACACTTTGGCGGTCTTGCTTCCCCCTTTGCCAACAGCACGTGGTGTTCACTAGTGGTCACCCACTCAAGTACTGACCACACCCGATGCTGCTTAACATCGGTGATCTATAGAGAACCGGTGTATTCAACATGGCAAGGCCGTCGGTAATTAAACAAACTTGAATGTTTTGCATGCAACAAAAGCCGGCCATCAGCTTCTACGTGAGTGCATGGATCAATTTAGGCTGTATAAATGGATTCATTGTTTGAAATCACGTGTATTCCGACAGTGCACACAGGAGTGGTCTGTTCACGAGATGCAGTTTCCACCAGTCGACGTGATAAGAAATTAAAAAGTTCCTCTTTGAAAGTATACGCACAGATATGTATAAGACATATATGAAGAAGTAGGCCTAAAAAAATCAACCAGATTGCAGGGTGGGACGGGACACCGCATTAAAGTTCTTGCGAAAACTCCAATTCCACAAATGTCATCTTTTTAAATTTCATATTACGTCAACTGGTGGAAGTTGCATCTCGTGAACAGACCACTCTTGTGTGCACTGTTGGAATACATGTGATTTCTAACAACAACTCTATTGAACCTGCCGAAATTGATCCATGCACTCACGAAGAAGCTGATGGCCGGCTTCTGTTGTTTGCAAAACATTTAAGTTTGTTTAATTACCGATATATAATGATAAGCACTGTTGATTCGGACGTGCTCATTAAGGCACTGCAAACATATCATAAATTAAATGTGGATGAACTTTGGATTGAATTTGGTGCAGGTAAGCATAAACGCTACTTACCATGCCATGAGTATACGCAAAGTTTGGGAGAAGCTAAATGTTCAGCCTTGCCATTCTGGCACGCGTTCAGTAGCTGTGACACAGTGTCGTCATTCTGCGGGAAAGGCAAGAAAACCGTGATGGATACATGGTCTCATTTCGAGGAAGTCACTCCCGTGTTTACTGCACTGTCAAATGCTCAAGAAGTCGTATCTGATGTTCAGCTGTCAATTCTCGAACTCTTCGTTGTCGTAATGTACGATCGCAGTTCATCTGCACAATCAGTGAATGATTGCCGAGTCACTAAAATGAATTGAAGCTAAGAAAACATCCCTCCAACTCAAGCAGCCCTCAAAGAACATGGAATGCGAGCTGCTTACCAAGCAGGACACGTTTGGGGACAATGCTTGGTTTAAGCTGCCCTCCTTCCAGAACCAACTGACTGGGATGGCGCACTACCGAAACAGGCTATAAGGGCGTTGTGGACTGTTCTTTCAGAAGTAAATATGGTACTGGTTCAAAAGACTGTTATTATTACATATATAATTTTCGTAATCACACTCTGTGTATTCTACTCGCAGGTGTCATCGCAATGCCGTTTACTAGTAAGATGTAGCTGCAAGATTAATTGCGGACCTAAATGCTCTTGCGTGAAAGCGTCTTTTCTATGCTCTCATCTGTGTATCTGCGACAGAAAGTGCTCCAGGAGTGATGTGTAAATTTTGTGATGACAATGTGCAATGTGGTGTAACCATCATGTTTTATTCGATACTGGTAATAATACAGTGCAAAGGGTGAACATACAAAATAAAGTTACAAAATATGGTTCTTTAAGGAATCACGCAAAGGTTGTCACATTGCAAATAACATTGTGAATTGATAAATTTGGTGTGAATAATAATGTACCGTTTGCATTCAATAGCATCATTTAATTTTAATGTAGGTCCTATATTTTAATCACGCTGCAAACGAAAAATAATTTACTTTGACAACTATGTTACGCTTTAGGATAGCTGTTAATCGATGTTTTAAATTATTTCATTAATTGTTGTTCATTAATATTAACTAAATTGAAAATTTATTTTTATAAAATTTATAACATACATAAAAACATTTGCGGAAGAAAAATGTTACAGTTTGATATGTCACATGATATGTTTTAGAACAAAAAACATATTGATTGATTAAATAATTAAGTAATTAAACTAAGATTTAATATAATGACTTATATTGAATATACTTCCAGTTGGTTTAAGACCTAAGTAACTATGAAAATGCAAAATAACCAAACTTTTCATCTTATTGTAGTGTTTAATTACATATTTGATTTTTTTATAACCACAAATGTTGTATGCATTATTGTCTTTCATTATATACCACGCTTGACCACATAGAGATGAATAAATCCTGATTATCTTAATTTAATTGATTAATCTAATTAAATTAATTACTCATAGAAATATTAGGAGTTCATCTTGGGGCCATAAATTTTTGGATTCAGCACACTCGAATTAGTCAGTATGAAAATTTTCGCGCTTGTTTCACATTTTGCACTAATTTGACAAATTGAAAGACATCTTTATCCCACTATAAATTATATCAAGCTAAAACGCGATTTCCTTTTTATTCAACTTATACGTATCGCATATAATCATCAATCAAAATTTTAGTAAAAGTTTGGAATTCTCGGATGTAGTTTCAATTTTTCTCCAGAGCGTTGTACATCTTAATTCGAGTGCTTACGAGCGTGCACATCACTTAGTGACTTAGAGTTAATTAAATTAAATTAAATGGATGAATTTCAATATATGAAAAACATCCATATGCCAAATTCAGCTATTGTTCTGCTATTGCTCAACAGCGAGACGTCATCATGACAACACCATTGCAACATAACGCCAAGTATCTACTCTAAACAAAGCGTGATTCCTGATTCTTGTTGCAAACATTGCTAGTATGTTCGATGATGATCATTTTTGTTGCTGAGCGTCTCTATTAATGCACAAAGGCTACTCGATACGGAGTGGTGAAAGATGACGATGAAAGACGATTACAGAAAACCATGCCTTATGCCGGATTCGAACCCATGCACGTTCTCGTACAGTCATATGTTTCAGAGCAACGTTTAACTATATATTATGCCATCGCGGATAGATAGTAAACTTTAAGAAAAGGTAACTTTTTATGCAATTTAACCAACAGCAAACATTTCAAAACAAAAATATGTTCTGATGGTCATAAAAGTAGTGAGAACCAATTAGTGGCAATGTCCTTTCAATTAGATAAGTCGTAAAAAAGGTGTATGGGTTAAAATGTAAGGTAATGGCATTGATGATCAAATAAGATTTATTAATAGGAAATTATTTAATGTAATTTTCAACTTTGACAAGGAGAATTCCCGGTACATATAAACGTAAATTGCATAATAAATGCAGTCGGAGTCGAACGGAATGCACTAACAGAGCCGCGAGCTAAATATTCTCCACAGTAGGAACTGGACCGGCGTGTCTGCTTGCCAGGCAATTGATTCTCAAACAGGCGGGGTAATTACTAGTTACAACTAAAGCACTGTTCGGCTTTTTAATTGATTTTTGTAAGGATGTTGGGAGGATGTTCGTTGGGACATCCCGGCGACGACTGGGAACCGCTTGAGGGGATGTACCGCTACTGGCAATAGTTGAAGGGGGGGGGGGGCTAGAATATATGCGTCCATGATATATTTATTTATTTATTCATATAAGAGTAGAAAATAATAAAGTTGTTTAGATCGCATATTTGTACAGAACCTCAAGTTAAAGTTACAGTTGCAAATATTCTAGTACAGTTCATTATTATAAAAATCAAATTAGTGCACAAATAATTAAAAACTGAAATTTAAAACTAAACAATGAGTAAAAGATGAGTCTTCTTTGACTTGTGTATAATTATACTAGGCCGCTTCGCGAACGCTTTTTTTAGTCACGTTTTGGATGAGCTTTTTTGTTTTTAGTATGCGTGGGATCTCTTTACTTCTTCAAGTTCCATTGCAAAATCGATTTTGTTAAATTAGGATAATTTTTATAAAGTAGTACTAATTGATATGGTAATTAGAATGTAAAATATCTGGAGGCCCGAAGACTTGCTTTTTATACACATTGTAGGTGATAGTTGTCAAGTTTCTATAGTTACTTGTTATAATTATTATAATATACCTCAAAAACCTTATACTAAAACATTTATTTCGATGAATTCTGTCTAACTTTTTCAACTGTTTCTTTCAAAAGGTACTACATCATCATAACTTTAATGTCCATGTAAAATATGAACGTCGTAGCCCCACCCGTTTGGTCAGAATTGGCCCAAATTTTACGAAAATATCGCACTAAAAATCGGGAAAAAATCGTTAAAGTACGATATTCATAAGTAATATTTCTTCGATTGTACCCAAAAACGTGGCAGGTCTAAGTTCAAAGATTTCAAAGGTCCCCTCAAATTTTCATCAAGATCGCATATGCCGTTTCCCCAGTAGAGAGCGAACAAAGAGATAAAAGACCAACAAAATCACCCGAGCTAATTTTTTGGGGGGTCGGTGAAATTGGAGTCCGCTTCGCTCATCCAATAAACGTAAAACTCTGCCGATTGTCATTAAATTACCCACTTTACTAACATCATGCCAATAAATACAAATTATCATGGCATTATAATATTGTCATAGTAAGGAGAGATAGCGCGAAAAACACATACGCTTATTTTACTATCCACACCAAACTCACTATCCTAACATCAGGTGGAATTCCGTGTTTCAACATTCCCCATGCTCAAGAACTTGATCATTACTGATCTTGTCCAACCTCCCTTTTGTTTCCTTTACAACAAAATCTCCTGCAATATACCCTATGTATGTTACAGTAGGGGTAATGAGGGTTTATAAAAAGCATATCTGCAACAAATATAGGGCCCCAACGGGTGTTTCGAATGGTCATATGTTTAGAACCAAGAAAACATTAATTATGAAAATGGAACCTGGTAAATTCCCAATATCCTGTGGGTGTTTTGAGAGTGGCAACTAATGATCAAAACACTGTGGTTATCGTAAAGGAGAATCACACTACACAGAGTGATTCGACTGCATGTGCTATGTAATTACAACGAATACTGTCTGAACATAGAAGCTGATACAGGAACCGAAGATAATGATAACTTTTAATGTTATATTGATTTAGAAATAGAAATATGAAAATACGATTTATCGGTAACTGCAGACATGGCATGATAACATATTTTAGTTTTTAGTTTATTAAGTTTTTTAATTTTAAGTTGCCTTTTTGCGCACTCACAAGCAATCATAATCCATTATGTATACCTATATTACTTTATAAGGTTAAGTTAATTAATCAAGAAAGGGGGTTATATCTTATGAGCTCATAAGAACCTAAAATACTGAGCTGCCGCGTGAACTTTGACCTCCGGCCTCTCCTACCCGCAACTAATGCCGAGATGCACACAAGGCAGAAGTGATTCCTGACGTTCATTAGAACATTTTGATACCTGGGTGCTGCTTTTACTAAAATATGTAGCAAAATCGTTTTTAGCGAATTTTTTAGATCTGCCACAGTACTAAATAAAAAACACCTTGTTACAGTCGTCCGCGGTGAAACATATGATTATGTATTTATGTTCTTTATTTCATTTAGTTTAGAAACAAAACTAGTATACATTACACTTATACATCCAATACAGGACAGTCAAGTAGGCCTACAATCTAAAAACATTAAAGGCAACCTGAAATTTAAAAAGACTTGGTCCGAAAGGAATGGCTCTACGACGACATGGGTTCTAATCCCGCATATTTTTTTTTGTAATCGTCCTTAACCTTCATCTATCACCAGTTCACCACTCATCGTCTCGAATAGCCTCAATGCATTAATATGAGACGTAAAGCAACAAAAAACAAAACCATGGTACAAATGAATGTCTCTACTTATCAACAACACACATGTGTGTTGAAACTTCCCGAATGAGACGCCAGGGCGCACCTCACACAATGCTCTCATAGAAAGCCTAGATTTAGAGAGCCTAGATGAAGATACTACCAGATAGTGAACAGTCAGTGATAAATTGTCCTCCAAGATTTGGGCAAACCAAATGTGGCCTACGACAGACTACGAAATTTTAATGTGTGTTTCTAGCCAAATTTGTTGACTTTACGGCAGTTGACGAAACTAAACAATTGTTTGTCAAAAACATGGCGCCGGAAGCACTGTATGGCCACTCTCTGGTGTATAGGCTCTATGTTCTTCGTCGCCAGACGTCTGTTCTGAACTACGTCTGCACTCGAGACGAGTAGCAACTCTCACTTCTACCTTCACCAACAAATAACCTCAATGTCGCCAACTGTCAATAACAGTGATTTTATTTTTCTCAGCTGACACACTGGTTACGAAAACAAGAAAATACAATGATGACGAAAAGCCTTTACCAACGTCGCTCAAGTCACGTTTAATTACCGTGCGATTCTCGCCGTCGGCAGTTCTGTCTGAAGTATTTTCCAACGTTTTCCAAAGTCAAAATGTAAATACTAGTTTTGAGTCTGTTTAAGAAGGCTCTGAAATTAAATCAAAACTATAACCTTTATTTATACCCTATTCGAATACCGGGGTAGCTAGTTTTATAGCATATTATTGAACCAATACAATGCCTGAAGAAAACTTTTTTTTTGTGATTAAAGCACGGGTTTAAATGATTGCAAAAATTAATTAATAATTTATTTATTTATTCTATTAATAACCCACACCAATTGTTTTATTTAAAAATATATTCACATAGGGTATAGTACTACAGTGGAACGTGTCTATTTCCAAAAAAAAAGTTTATTTTAGAATCACTAAAGATAACATATTTTTCTTGGCCAATAACTCAAATGCGTGTAATCAGTTGTTGACGATTTCTGCTGAACTGTTTAAAATATTATTACCAATTTTTGCATTAATGTTTATAAAGAACTTTTACATTGATATCAACATTTGGTTGTAAAAAATAAGATATAAAGACATTGCAAGACATAAGTCTAAACCGTGAAAAAATGGAATATTCAAAACATGGATTTCAATTCAGGAAATTCCCACCAAACCGTTTATCTTACGATTTACCAATTAACCTGCGCGTTCACATTGATTTAAACGTTGATATCCAGTAAGCAAATTTTCGTGTAAAAAATCTGTACACGTTGAATAAATTTTCGAATTTGACCAAAATTGAGTAAATTACGGAGATTTTACGTTTTTTTTTTTAAATTAAAAACTAAAGAATTAATTTTGGAATACACGTACTGGATAGCATAGATTGATTCTTTATTTCCGTTCGTGTGAAATATGACACCGATGTTGTAAACCTTTGACCCATAAAAAAAACTAAAAGCTGAGCGCTTAAACTAGTCTCCGCGCCAGCCTCAGCGACTCCTATCAAGTTATTTTAATATAAACACTGTACATCCCTCTTAAGTCGGACAAGTACAAAGATGTTCATTATAAGGTTTCTTACGCTAAATGTAACACAATTAATGATGGATGACACTATGTATTGAGTGGGGATTAGTATTATTTCTAACAGCGTAACAAATTATACGAGATTTGGCGGTTGTCTTTCCGCAGCCTGGTTGTATTTACCCTTAATGACATCAAACCATTCCTTCTTATTCTTATTTAATGTCCCCCAATGAAAATCAGTTATGTGACTGAATGGGTACTATAAACACGAATTATTTTTTTAAGTTATGAGATGGGACTTGTTTTCTTGAAAATTAAACTAATATCGGGAGAATTGACAAGAAACAACAGTGACTCCCAAAGAACCGTTTTGGAACGAGTTTTTCGTGTTTTCAAGAAACAATGAGCGCATGCGCAGAGATGCGACGTCGAAACACGTGACGTAGATTCAGTCTCGGTCCATGAGAGTTAATGTACTTTTCTTGTCCAATTACTTGAGACCTTTTCAATATTAATTTATTTGCATAGTCGGACTTTTAAAACCTTTTAAGTTAAACGAGAGAACATCTTAAAGGGGTAAAAAGAGCACCATATATTGTATGTTTTAAAACCATAGTTGATGGACGATGTCCATGTAACTTGAGAATATTCTAAAAGAGGGGGCGAAGCTACTTAATCAACATACCGGTAAGGAGAATACAAAAATAAAATAATTCGCAGTGCATTAATCTTTCAATTGGTGGCACCGTGTTCGCTTAGTATTTAAAAAATCACGTTTTTGAGCGCAATCAAAAAATTATTTCTTATTAAAAACGCAATTTTACTATTTTTTTTCGATTTAAAAAAAATTCTTCAGCTTATAACACCTACATGCTTTATCCGATTTTAATGATTTTATCACAGAATCCTAATTTTATGAATTTAGGTATTCGTGTGAAATTTGAGCGAAACCTAAAAACTATTTCTCATGAAAATCGAAATTTTACGTTTTTTTCTTTTTTAAAACAATTCTTTGACTTATAACACCTACATGCTTTATCCTATTGTAATGATTTTTTTACAGAACCTTAATTTTATGAATTAATATATTCGTGTAAAATTTGTGCGCAATCGAATAATTATTTCTTATGAAAATTTCAATATTACGATTAATTAAAAATAATTAAAATTTAAGTTAATTTTTTATTAAATTTAATTAAATTTAAAAAAAATCTTCAACTAAGTAATGATTTTTTCACAGAACAACAGAAAATCCGCATAACACATGGCAGCTCAATGCACCAATTACGCTCATCCAACAACGCGGCGGGACTTAAGCGTTTTCCTAGTAATTTACAAAATATATATTTTGTACTGTCGTTCATAGCTGCATGACAAAACGCCTTGAAATTAGACCTGAATTCTTTACTATGGACCTGTTCAAAAATGATGATTGGAAAAAACCTCTTGCCAAAAACAGGCATGTGCTAACCCGTGTAGCAGCTCACGGTTTTCACCATTTGTTTTGCCTAGATAGAAAGTTCCATTCATCATATACAGACTGCAAATGCTCCCACTGTTCTAGGGATTGCGACCTGTATCATGTTTTTATATGTCCAGCTAGGACTCATTCCATTACTGATCTTGCCACAAAGGGTCTTGTCTAGAATCAGGTATATAAAGTAAAATATAGTCTGAAATGTTTAATTTTTTAAATTTTGTTGTTGTTAAATTCTGTTGTAAACTTGTTATTTTATTAATCATTTATCCTGTCATTGTCATAGCTGAAATGTTTAACTGTAACTATTTGTGTAATTTGTAATGGTGTAATGTTGCCTATGTTACGCCATAGTTGGTGTTGTACTCTCTGGAGTTTAATAAAAAGTAAAAAAAATATATATATATATATTTGCTAAAAGCGTTGGGGTGTCGAGATTTTTTTAAATATTTTACTTTCCTCAAATTAAGTTATGTTGGAGGAGCCAGTGAAAAAGGTATCGCTTAGCCCCGGGTACGTTTACCCCTCGGTAAAGTCTTACGCTTACTATTGTTTTTTCCCCATACCTATTGTGTAGTAAGGTATGTATTTTTTTTAATTTACTATCATCATTATAGGGAAAAGATTTTTTAATTCAACCCGGCGTTTGTTAACGCGGCTAAATACAAATTAACTCTTAGTTAAATTATTTGAAAGAATAGTTACATACAATACTAGGGAAACGCCAATGTCGTTGTTAAACGAGTAAGTGAGCCCAGTGTTGAGTACCCGGGAACATGCCCTTTCCCTCCCCTATACCTAAGGCTGGATCTATCCCAGTATGAGGAATGATACCGGGTACTCAACACAATGGCTCACTCTTTAACAACGACTTTGGCGTTTCCCTAATTATTTAAATTTAACATTTAAAATGCAAATCGTGTTCAAAACGTATAGCGTGAAACATTAACAAATTTCCAAGATAAAATAAAATCACCTAATTTTTATTCCCCATTTAGCACCCCTAAAAAATAATATGCGGGTGTTAAAATATAAAAAAGTTCGAACTAACGGGTATCGAGCCCCATTTACCCGATTACCCGATTACCGATTACCCGATTAAAAATATACATATTTCAGTTATTCATTGCTGGTGAACTTAGAATAAGAGTAACAAATGACAAAACGATAATTTGTTGTTGTTGATATATAAATCTACAAAGTATTCAAACCCTTACAGACTTCTTCCATCCCCTTGCCCAACAACTCCCTCCCTCCATGCACAACAACCCCACCACCCTCCTGCAAAATATATTTATTTTTTAGGATATTTGTTTGGATTTTATCTGATATTGACATGTCACTCCTCTCAACACCCCTTCCCCCTCCTCTTCCACAGCCCAACCCCAACATACCCCAACGCCTTCCTCCCCAATTTTTTTGTTGTTATTTAAAAAAAAAATTAACTTGGCACTTCCCCCCCAAACTGTTTCTGAAAGATAAATAACCCCAAAATTTAGTGTTAGTGTTAGTGTTTTTAGTGTTTAGTTAAAAAACCGACAATATATGCAAAATTTGATTCCCCTTGCAAATCATTGTTTCACATGCTATTAACTATTGGCAAAGCAACACCCCCTACACCCCCTGAAGCACGTCTGGCAGACGTGGTAGTATGGCTAGTGGTTAATAACTTAAGTAAGTAATGAACCAGGAGGCTTCTAGATACTTTACTTTGATTCGGAAGATTCCGATAAAAATACTGACCTTAAAGGAACACAGCCTTGAGCGATTATTTAAAAAAATTAATTTTAAACTTTATTAACCCCTTCAGTGCCTGTGGTCAATTAAATGGACTTTAAATTACAATCCGGGTAAATGATAAGTTTTTCGTTTTAACCCCAATTGTTTTTTCGAATAAAAAAAATATATTTTCCCCCATGGCAATAAGAAAAAATTGCCTATTTTAAAGAAGTTTAAAAAAAAAAATCAGAAAAAAGGGTAAAATAAAAAATAAAGTTTGTTCCAAAAAAGTAAAACCTTACAAGAAGAAAAGTAAGAAAACACTATATCTTCTACCAAGAGCGCAGACATAAGTTTAAATGTCATTAAAAGCATGTATTTTACAGAAATCCACAAATTTGATAAAGAATTTGAAAGTATCTGAGTAACACATAGTTACCGTGACATTTAAACACATGCCCTAAAATGCATGCTAATGCAACAAACAACAAAACAACAACAACAACA